>RJWH01004923.1:11910-91463 GCA_004363575.1 Solenodon paradoxus | reverse complement strand
TAATTGCATTTCTGGCATGAGTGGAGATGCTGGGGTTGGGGGTGCAAGGGACACGGGTGAGGGTGAAGGGCGAGGGGAGGCTGGTGTTTGTGAGGACTCTGATACCACAGCAAGAGGAAGTACACATGATTCTGAATGTCACACTTTTCCTCTGGATCCTTGGTACCATAATAAAAGCCTGTTATTTATGTTGTTCTCTTTTGTGCCTTGGAGTGTTAGGGAGCCATCTTGGCGCCCCACCTTAGAAATGACCTGGGCGACAAATACTTCTCCAGGGGTGACCACTCAGCTTGTCTCTAGTTTATTGTTGAGGTGAGAGGTTCCTGCTGGTTGCATTCTTCTCCCAGTGACTCAGGACTAAAGAATTGGGCTTCAGAACTGGTTGTTTCATTCTCTCTAACTAGAGGCAAGGATACTGTGAGACCATTTACCCAGCATGCACACCTGGGCTGTCCCAGTAGCCCCAGGGGCCTCAGCACGTGACTGCGGGCTAACTTTATGCAGGATCTTTATGGGCTGAACTGGTGGGGGCCTCAGCAGAATTTATGGACCACATGTATCTAGTGTTTTAGCTCAGGAAAACTGACTCACCTATCCTCTCTGTAAAATAACCCTAGTGTAGAAAATGAAAGGACTCAACTGAGTAGGTGTTAGCGTCTCCATCCCCTCTCTGCACATGGGCGTGCATAAGTACGGGTGTGCATAAGTGCAGCCGTGCTGAACAGTTCTGTCAGCATATACTCTCTTTCAGTAATAAAGGCGGAAAGGTAAAGGAGCTTCCTCAAGGGATTGGTCAGGAACTAGCCATGTGTGGCAACTCAGCCAGTCCTTCCTGGGTGGCCACAGCATATCATGATCTGGAACAGTGTCATTGTGGCTGAAACAAGCAGTGTCTCTCTCCATAGTTTGTTGTGTCCATGTCTCATCTTCATTCGCCTGTCATCCTGATAGTGCTGGGCCTGGTTTGGGGCAAACTCTCTGGTGTCTCCTTTGAGCGTGGCAGCTCCACCCACACTCAGGTGTTGGGCAGCTCTTAGTGATCTGAGACAGGATGACTATCTTGTCTTCCAAGTGTCCTTGTTTGTTTGTTTGTTTGTTTGTCGTCCTTGTGTATTGATTTGTCTGTCAGCACTAAAGCCAAGCCCTCCTAAGTAGAGGTGGCAAGAGGACTCCTGGTCCCTCCAATTGGGTGAAGCACTGTTCTGTGGTGACTGCTCAATCCTGAATGCCTGGTGGTTGGCTTCTTCATTGGAGCACCCCCCAATTGTGTACTTTAGGGGCTCCACCTGTGAGGGGGATTCAACAGCATTCTGGCCCCTGGGCTTTTCTTTGCTACTGTCACTGCCTTTCCTTTCCTATTGTTAGTCTTGGGAGATGCATTTTGATATAGAGTTTGGAAACCAACCAACTCAGTTTTTCTGACGGAGATGAAGAAGATGCTGTAAAAGAGTGAAAGGTTTTTAGTGTATGGGAAGGGACTTGGCAGTGTGAGAGGGCTCTGGGGACAAGCATGAGGTGGCTGGAGCCTCAGGAGTGGAGCTGTGCCTCTCTGTCAGTAGCCTGGATGTGGCAGGCCTCCTGTGGGCTGACTCGGTTGGCAGCTCAGTGTCTCCCTCCTGGAGCATTTGGGTTTTGTGCCACATGTGACTGCTAAGTGGTGTGTTCTGAATTGGAGTCTCTTTCTTGTTGGCTTGCAGAGGGAGTGACATCCAACACCAGTGACAGCGAAAGCAGTTCCAGTAAGTGTGTGTCATTCCCTGCCCCCACATGTCATGTAACGCCACTGTGTCCCAGCCATTCTCATCCCTTCGTCACATGGCTGCCATTTCTGTTCAGAGGCTAGTGCTTCTTTTAGCCATGTACACTTTGACATCCTGGAAATGCTGTGGCCATTTTGTCCTGATGGGATGGGATTTAGGTTGTGGAATAAAGAAGAGTAGTGTAGTTCTGGCCAGGACCTGACTTAGGTGCATCCCTGAAACTCTGAGAAAGGTGAGATGTAAGTAAGTAAGCCCTACCATGGCAATCTGGGCTAGAGGGGTGCCAGTTTTACAGATTTGTTTGGAGACCAAAAGAAAAATGGCTCTGTGGGATAGTGTCCTCAGTTGCCTTTCCATGTCACGAGGACCTTCTGGGTTAGGGCTTGGTGTCCTTGGCTTTTAGCTTGTTTGAGATCATGTCATTGATCCTTTAGAGAGCCGCCGACCTCTTCAGAGTTGGGCTAGGCATAGGCTCATGGCCTGTGAGCAAGCATCCTGGGACTCAGCACAAATGTTGGTGCCTCCATGGTATTGCCATCAGCTACATTGGGACCTCTGACCACTCAGCACCCGGTGGCTTGCTGACTAATTTAGGAAGAACTTCTCATTGCCAGGATATGTGGAACTCTTCCAGGAGGAAAGAGCAGGGCTCAGCATTGCTCTTCAAGGGCTCTGGGGACCTTAGCCCAGCCATTTATCACTTTTCTGGATGCTGCTTATGGCAAAGGGGAAATCGGCAGACCCTTAAAAGGGCAAACTTAAGGCTACAGTCTTGGGTACTTGCATGTGAGCCCCAACTTCCCTGTCCACAGATAAGGGGACACAGACCTTATGTTCAATCAGTTTTAGCTTCCCTGTGGTTCTTACCAGAGCAAGAGGGCACCTAAATGTAGTCAACTATTAGCTAACAGAACCATTCTTGAGAAATTTGGGTGGTTTTGGTGGAGGCTTCATGGCTTGTGAGTCGTGTCCCCTAAGCTCTATTTCGCTGAAGGAAAGGGTCCAGATGCCTGCCCTAGGGGCAGTGAAGGGCTTCCTGTGCATCCTTGCCCCTGGGGAGTCGAAAGGCCCACAGGGCAGGTGTTAGCAAATACCACTTGACATGGCTGTTTTCTGGCAGAGGTGGGCATTCAGTGAATGTTGTGGGGTGATGATGGGTGGGAGGTGGATTATAATATGCTAATGTGGCTCTGTTTTTTGTTGCAGAAGGACAAGAGGATGCTATTTTGTCATATGAGCCAGTGACACGGCAAGAAAGTAAGCCCCGTTCTGAGAGTCTGGCCTTCACGCTAGGCCCCATGTGGTGGCTGGCTGCGGTGGCGGAGGGCAAAGCATGATGGAGTAGGAAGCATGGCGCTTGCACATCCAGCCCCTTCTCTACTTCTTCCTAGCGGGACAGAAGCAGGGGAAGGCCACCTGGTGTGCACCCCTCACTGTACCTCTGCTGTGGCTGCTGGCATACCTCTCAAAGGAGAGGAGAACTTTACAAGGACGGCAAGGTCACTCCTTGTGGGTGTGGCTGCCCCTCACAGAGAGGTCCTGAGCCCTGTCTGTGATGGCTCCTCTGAAAAAACATTGCTAGCTGCCCATGCAGAGAAATCTCCTGATTTCTCCTGAATCTTTTGGAAGGGGAGATGGTTCTGATTTCAGACCTTGGACTTAGATATTACCAAATTAAAGGCTCTTTGATGCCTTCTGAGTTAAAAGCCAGAGAACGGCAGAGAATGGATGTGGATCGTCTGCCCTGTCTGAATGGCAGCTCCAGAGCCACAGTGTGCCAGACAGGTATGGAGGTAGAGCTGGCCATCGACTGGGGATCTCGCTCACCATCTCCCTGTTCTCCGTGCTCTCCCAATCCAGTTCACTATGCAAGGCCTGTGATCATCCTGGGCCCAATGAAGGACCGAGTCAACGATGACCTGATCTCGGAGTTCCCACATAAATTTGGATCCTGTGTGCCACGTAAGAGCCCAGAAAGGCTTATGGGAATGGAGGCATTGATCCCCTGGGAATTGTTGCTCTGATGTTTTGTGGGAAAGGTCTGGGGCCAGGTTCTAGGGCTGTCTGGGAATGTGATGAGTCGAATACCATAGAAGATATTAAGCAGCAGCAGATTCCCCCGAAGGTACCAAAGTTGGAGGGCTAAGAAGACAGGTTGCCTGCTTGCTCTCTGGAGAGAAGTTTGAGTGGGGATGGTTGGGAATGATTAGACAAATGGAGGGCGGGGCCTGGCCCAAGTGGTGTTGACATGGCTTGATGGCTTATTAAGATTCACTGTCTCCCTGCCATGCTTGGCACCCTCTGCCAGGCCCTGCCCCGAGAAATCCCACCATCCTGGCCTAGTTTAAACTCATAGCACTCCCCAGCCCCCCGCCCATGAATGAGACCTGGCAGTCAGAAGACAAGTGGGCAAAAATAAACCTCTTCCTAACCTTTTCCTCCCCCGCCTGCACTCATTCTGAAAAGAACTGGAGGGGCCCTGGGACTCAGGTGAGAGCGGAACAAGTCAGCACTTCCAGCTGGGAGCAAGTCATGGTCATTAGCCACACAGTGTTTCCTTTCCTCCTCCAGATACTACCCGGCCTCGGCGTGATAATGAGGTGGATGGACAAGACTACCACTTTGTGGTTTCACGAGACCAGATGGAAAAGGATATTCAGGACAATAAGTTCATCGAGGCAGGCCAATTCAATGACAATCTCTATGGGACTAGCATCCAATCAGTGCGGGCAGTTGCAGAGAGGGTAAGGAGAAGGACCAGTTAAATAACCCTCAGAGTCATACACCCCATGAAGTTCTGCTTGGATCCTCATCTTTTCAGCACAGGGCCTACCAAATGGCCATGCTGACCAAAGCCACACCTGCTCTGCATGTCCCTAGCCCCTGGGTGGAGGTTTCTGTCTCTTCTCTGCAACTCACTCCAGAACATCATTCACCCATAAAGGGCCTTTTCTGGATAGTAGAAGCAAAGTGTGTGTACCTGCGGACCTTAGAGGTAGATTCTAACCTTTTAGGTTTCTCTGGGTATCCCCAGCTTCCCCCATATGGATGTTTGAGTTGTCACTGGGTATCAACTGGAGCTTGGGCAGACAGGGAGTGGCTGGACTGATGCAAGTTTCTGCTTTTTCAGGGCAAGCACTGCATCTTAGATGTTTCCGGCAATGCTATCAAGAGGCTGCAGCAAGCACAACTTTACCCCATTGCCATTTTCATCAAGCCCAAGTCCATTGAAGCACTTATGTAAGTGTTTGCCAAGACTCCGGGATTCCCAGCTAGCAGGGGGCCCTGGAAAGGAAACAAAGTAAGATGATCAGTTGGACAGGAACAGGACCCAAGAGATGTTCAAAGGGAAATCTGCACTTGAGCCTGGTCACCGAGGGCTTCTGAGTTGAGGGCCAGTGCATGTGTTCCTGGTTAGACTTTTGAACCTGGAAGGTTTGAAGGAGTTGAGCCCTGGGCCACTGCTGCTCTGAGAGGCCAGCTTTGCAGATTTTCAGGGAGCCTGGACTAACCTTTTATGTCAATCAAAATACAGAAGTTAGTTTGGAACTGTTTGGTACTCTTATGTGTCTTTGGCAGGGAAATGAACCGACGGCAGACATACGAACAAGCAAATAAGATCTATGACAAAGCCATGAAGCTGGAGCAGGAGTTTGGAGAATACTTCACAGGTAAGAACTGCCGCTGCCCAGCTGGGATAGCGTGGGACCCGCCACACACTTATTTTTATTGGTATCTGCAAGAGACTCAGACACCTTGCACAGAGTTTCTGGATGCTTTTGAACTCCAGCTTTCCTGATGTCAAGTTCCTTGCATTCAGAACACTTGAACCAGTTTACAGTAGAAACCACTGTCAACAAACACTCCCTTGGGTGGTTTCATTCCCTTTGTCTTTGTTTCCCTGCAAGATATCAGGCTCCCTATAGGACGTTGTCTCCCCTCCCTCCCACTCCCTACTTCCATGCAGTACTTGGCCTTGCATGTTTTAAGTGCTGCCTAAACATCTGGGGATGATGATGAGTCCTTGGTGTGATGTTCAAGTTGTGTGTCAGCCTGTGTTTGTGTTTCTGTGGTCACTTTAAGTCATTTCCTAAAAGGTTGGGAAGGTTTCTGTGTGATTGTTGCTCGTGTATTTGTGCAGGTCAGTCAAAGCAAAGTCTCCCTGGTGGTGCCACTAGGTTAACTGGGGAAAGGACTCATAACTGTCTGCTCACACCGCAGGTGTGGAGCTCTCTTTACCGTTAGCATCTGTGTCCTTGTTTGCCAGGCTGACCTCTGACAACATAAGCAGATGTGATGGCCCCAGGAGCACTGCCTTTTGCCAGGAATAGGGTTTCAGTTCTTTCTCTTGATGGCTGAGATTTTCCAAATTTTCTACTAAAGCTGCTGTAGAATTACCAGCTGCCAGCCTTGTGGCAGCCAAGACCAGTGTGAGCTGCAGGATCTGCCATACAGTGGGTGCTGTAGAAGCAGTTCTTGAGTAACTCATTTTCCTGTTCATTGCCACTTAGTCTCACTGGCTCAGCAAATTGCCTTCAAGCCCTAGACTCAGCCCCCACCAGTCTCCCTTGTGCACGAGGCTCCCAGATAGCCGACCAGTAAAAGCAACCACCCCCATGTCAGGGCAGAGCTGTAGGATTGTGTGGGGTGGGGGTGCTGTGGACCTCAGCAATAATTGTTTTCTTCTTCACTTTAGCCATTGTACAGGGTGACTCACTGGAAGAGATTTATAACAAAATCAAACAAATCATTGAGGACCAGTCGGGGCACTACATTTGGGTCCCATCCCCTGAGAAACTCTGAAGAATCCCTTCCAACCATCCTCTTGTGAACAGAAGAAGTCAAGTCCCTCTTCCCTCCTTCCTCTTCATTCCTGTCCCCACGGGGAGAACAAATGACTACTGTTCTTGTCCCCTTTTTTAGATATATCGAAAGAATTGAGTTTTCTAGTCCTGTTCTGTTTTTAAAATGTTTTGTTTTGTTTGAGTTTATTTTGGGGGATGATGCCATCTTGCTCATCATGTGACTGTGCCCATTCCTGCATGGACCTTTCCCAAGCACTAGCACAAGTGCAAACCCATCAGAGTCACTGTTTTCATAAAAACCAAGCAGAAGTGAAGAGAAGAGAGGAGGACTGATGGAAAGGCACTCTGGACAGCTGCACGACTTGAGAAGTGAGCTCAATGCACCACATGATGAGATGCTCCCGGGCATTTCTACCTGTCTGTACTGCTGTCTGCAGCTCTGAACGGTGCGGCGTAACAGCAACAGAAAGGATCTTATTTATATATAGATATATATATGTAATTTATATAAAATATATAGAAATTATTATATATATATATATTATACATTCTCATATAATATATATATATATTCACACACATTTGGACTAGAAAAATCTATGGAGACTTCATCAATGGTACTGTTATTAGAGAAATGCTTTAATTTTCATATTCCAATCAGATGGCATCTTATACCCCAGCTGGTTGGGGAGGGATTGAAAACGGTAGTAATGCTGTACCAAGGGCACTTGTGTTTGGTCATTCTCTTGAGAGCTGGGGTTTTTCTGGGAGGGGATCACCTGCAAGAAAGGGTTTGTGCCTAGCAGGGAGGGGGCAGAGGGTTGGAGACGTGACCCTAAAGCAGCTGCTGCCCTGGCGGTGCAGTCAGTCCTGTGAATGGAAGGGGAATGGCTAACAGTGCTCCGTAGTAAATTGCCTATTGTTTTTTGCCACCTGATGTGTCTGCATGAGAGGTTTCCTTTTTGTTCATTTTAAGCTGCTGTTAAACCAAAATCATGTTGTGCTACTGTGTCAGCCTTTTCATTATTCCAGATTTTACTTTTACTATTTAAGTGAATGTGTAGAATCCAATTTGACAGTATTCTAAAGGCTCGTGATGTTCTGCAGGAGCCAGGCCTTGTGGTAGAGTAGGTGTTGTGGGCTTGGCCATCCAGTCAGCAGAAGGGGCCATGGGGGCCATAAGCATGGGGAGCAGGAGCCAGGGCTCTGCATTGCAGCCCCTGCTGGGGATGTGCTGGGTTCAGCTGAGGTTCATCCATAGCTGGGACAGGGAGTCACTGGCCTTCCAGTTCCATACCGGGACAGCAGGACAGCACTGGGCTTGGCCAGCCACATAATGGGTTTGATTTGGGTTTTATTCGCAGCTGCTTCATATGCCCTACCCCGGTTCCCCTCACCAACAGCTGGTAGCTTACTGTTTCTTCCAGAGAGAGTAGACCTTAATAATGTCAGTCTGAGCTGTAGAGCTAAGATTCACTTGCTGGTGAGACGTGACACCTTGCTGCTTGTCTCATTCAGATGGCAGTGATTGTGGTCAAGGGAAATTTCCTCTCACCATAAATGCAAGTGGCAGGTGTGACTCAGGCCCCACCCCGCCCCACCGTGCCCCGCTCTTCTAAACGGGGGAGAAGGGCATGGACATGCTTGGTCCTAGGGTAGAGTCCCATGTTTCCCAGCCCACTCTGTGGTGACCAGTATAAGCGATGCCACTTGAAGTCGCTTTGAGTACCACCAGCCAACTTCGGGAAACGTGTTAACAATTCTGCTACCAGCATAATGAGGCTAACTACATTGTGGGGCCCAGAGTGAGGGTAAAGAAAGGGCAGCAGCTTTACTTAGGCAGTACATTGGATTGACAGGCAAGTGGGATTCCACGATGGACGGTTATGACTGGTGACTGGTGGGGTAGGCGGCGAGCAGAGTGTCGGTGTTGCTGGTGTTAACTAAGTGATGTTGTCTGGATGATGCTCAACCCTCCCCACTCCCAGGGAAGAAAAGCAAATATTCAAAGTAAGCATGACACTAGTTGGTTTACCAGTGTTCCTTCCGAGGAGACATATATTTTTTAATAAACGATAGTTGCAATGAACTGTGGCTCAGAGACCTTCTTTGAAATAGTTGATAAGGGTGGGTGTGGACACAGCAGTGGGAAAACATCCCAAATCTGTATTTGGTGACCAAAGTTCAAGAAGCTCTCAACTTCTTGATGGTCTGTGGACTGATTCGGGCATTCCTCTGGATGATTCTAGACCCTTGTGGTCATAACAGTCCTTCATGATTATTAAACACTCTTCCACCTCGGCCCCCAAGGGCTGCCTCAAAGAGAACCAAATGTGTGCATGTGTTGGGGGGATAACCATATCCTTGGTGTCGAAATACTGACATTTTCCCAAGAGGTGCATACCATGGGAGCTGCCTGCTTCGGCGAAGGAAGTTGTCAGAGAAAACCAACTGAGTGAGCAGCAGAGAACGGAGGAATAAACATGGAAAGCTGGCCTACCAGCAACCAATGTTTCCGGAAAGCACTGAAGGGGAAAATGAGAGCTAGATGGGCCCAGGTTTCAGAGCAGAGTGGCAGTCATCCCTGCAACCCCAGCTAGATTTTACCTGCAGCGCTGTGCCCGTTGTGCCCACTGGTGGACTTCACGTTAGACCCAACGAACCAGTTTTATGACCCATCCCTCCCCTGCCACTGATGGTCTAGCCAGAAATAACTCCCATATTTCCAAGGACTCAAAAGGGCGTGATTTGAGGAGAATTGAAACCTGTCTGCTCACAGTGAAGAGCAAGAGGATGTTTTTCTGACTGGCATTCTTGTCCCCACAGTTACCCTCCACCAGCTGGCAGAGCTTGCCATCTAAAGTACTCTCCCTTCCCAGGGCTGTTACCCAGAGGGAAGAGTCCGAGATCCTTAGACTGGCCCTTCCGCCACTGGGCCCTGGCCTTGCTCTCCTGCCTTAACTTGCTACCTCCCTGTCTGCACCAGCCATGACTTACCTCCATGCACCACAACCCTGTGACTTTTAAACACCCTCCTGTGTGTCCCCACCACCCTCGGGCCTGGACTGAACCCAGGAGTACGGGGCTTACTCCTTTGGAGGCAATTGACCTAACTATTGCTCCACCTCGGCATGCCAGAACGTCTGCCATTCTAACGGCTAGCATTTACTCCATTCTCACTATGGGACAGGCTCTAAGTGCTTTATGCATTTTAATTCCCGTATTGCCTGCAAACAGCCCGATGAGGAAGGCACTCTTAACTCTCCTCATTTTCCAGATCAGGAAACCGAAGCAGCAGGGGCTCGCACAGCTGTGCAGCCAGCCGAGAATCATGCTCTGAAGCACTGCACGTGCCTCCTTTCACTTTGCCACACCCAGAACACTTCATTGCCCGAGCGCTTTTCTCCCTCCTTGACTCCTCTTTGAGAGCAGAGACAATGCCCTATTTATCTTCAGATTCCCAGCATTTAGCACCGTGTCCTTCAGACAGTAGGTGCTTGGTAAGAGAATTAACCTGCTAGTCTTGGCTTAGCCTGGCGGAAACTGACTTGGCTGCACCCAAACCTGTGGTGACTGTGAGCGTGGGCTGGTTTCTGGCTCGCTTCCATTCTGGAGTCCCTGCACCTTCTGGGACCTTGCTCTATCAGCTATGACTCCCTTTCATCTCTAACACTTCTCCTTTAGTTCCTTCCCCTTCTCTTCTCCACTGTCTTCTCGACAAGAAGGGAAGAGTTTCCCTGCTCTGCTCCCGTTACTACCACCCGTGCCATTCATTCGACACAAGTTTGTTGGGTGCCTCAAAGCTCCCAATGCCTAACATTCACAGACCCCTTTTTCAGCAATAGAAAGATGAAAGGCCATGTCTGTGCTCTCAGTTTTGATTTCATTTCTCTCTGGACCACTTCAGCTTTTCCTTGACTCTGCCATTCACTTTTCCACCTCCTAAGTGCCACTTGCTAGTTACCTACACTCGAGCCCTGATTCCTCTCCCTTGCTTGTCATATCCAAACTCCTACCAACACTTGATTCTTTCAGTGTCTGTTCACTTTACTTCATTGTTTTCACTATCACTGACCCTACCATCTAAGAGCATTTAGTGCTAGAAATACATGGCAAATCAAAGGGAATCCCTGCTCTTGAAGAACTTAGTCTGGTGGGGGGAGGGGAACAAAGTAAATGATGGATCACGTACCACATTATTTGAAGTGCTGTGACGGAAAGAAGTAGGATGCAGCGACAGAGGGCAGTGCAGTGAATGGACTTATTTAAGTGCCCAGGAAGGCTTCCGAGAGGGAGGATGCCTGCCAAGGTTGGGACCTGTAAGATCAATAGGGTCAGCCCACTGGAAGGGAGGCAGGGGATGTGCCGGAGGGGAGTTTTTAACACCCTCCACTGGCCCGTCTCCTTTTCTAGCATTATGCCTGATGTTTCTCAGATGAAGGTAGACTACTTGCTTCTGTACCTGTGGGCAAGGTCTGTCTGGAATGTTTCCAGTCCCATCGCTAAGAAACACCGGAAGTTCCAGCTGACGTGTCATTTTCCATTGTGACATTTCTCATCACCCCAGAAACATTTCCCGCTTCCATTTTGTACCACTCTAGCAGTGTATACTAAAATTGTTCTGCTCTTCCTTGTATGGTAGCTATGAACTATTCCCATGAGGGGAAAAAACTTCTAGAAGACTTGGATGCCCTCAGTTGTGTCTCTGCATACCCCACAGCAGTTAGTATGTGTCACACAATGAATATATGATTGTCGAATGAGCTCCCCTGCTTTTGAAATTCACTGTCTTCATCTCAAACGAAGGAGATGGCACACATGATTTGTAAGGGATTGCCCATTTGTTACTGGACCCAGATCCACTGCTTTTTGCCCCCCGAAGGTCAATACGCTAGAGGAGGGATATTGATAGAAGAAAAGGTTTATTATCAAATGGTCCTGATGGAGGAAGTGAGATACCTGCTCTGTCTCAAATCCATTTCCCACACTGAGGCGGGCACCGGGACTGGACAGAGGGCAGCATGGAGGGAGGGGAGGTATTTGCAGCTGGAGGTGTTGGCAGATACTGTGTACCCACAGGGGTCTGCTGACTTATCAGGACGATCACAAGTTTTCCTGCCTCAGTGGAAGAGAACTGGTTCAATCCATTATCTATGTCTCTCTTACAAGTTTTGCTTGTAACTAGTTTATATATTAACCAAATGTCGTGAGTTCCTCAGCTTTGCTAGCTGGCTAGGTTTGGGCTCCAATTTATTGGCCATTTGCATATTGATGACGGTAAAATATAATTGACGACATAGACTTCTTGAGGATGTGGAGTATGCTGAATTCCGCACCCAAATGTCAACAAGCAACTGCACAGTGATGCAGATGACATAGGAGCCTTTAAATACAGCAGCAAAAGAGTGTAGTACATGAGCCATGTGATTCATGCACAAACGCCACACAGGAGAGGACACTGCTGTGAGGGAGCAAAGGACCCATAGGTGATGTATGAACTAGGATGGGAAATTTCCTTTATTGCACTTGGGAAGAAAGAGGGCTAATTTAGAAAAACAGAAAATTCTATGGTAGAAGACAGTGCTGAGACGGACGACTTGTAGTTGGGGAAAAAATTGTCCCTAGTTGGTGCTAGGGAAATGTGGGGATGGGGGTACAACCGTCCTGCTAGAGGCCCTCACAAGGAGCGTGCGCGTGCCCCATGGAGCACCTGCCTGTAGCTCCGCACAAGAGCCATCTGAGATGAGGTTGAGGGCGCCGCGGGGTGCAGCGCGTAGACAGCACTCTGTTGTGAGAGCTGCAAACCAGGAGGCAGGGAGACCGCCCAAGCGCCCTGCGGTGACACACCAGGTTGTCTCTGAGTGGAGCACAACTTTTGTTGAGGAAGAAAAAGGGCTTGTGAGCTACCTCTATTCTGGTTTGTCAGAGAAGCTGAGGCCTTAGGCAGAATGAAGGGGATAAGGGGAAAGGCAAAAGATGAAGAGAAGAGATAGACAGGTAAAGATCTAAAGATCGTGAACTATTCGGAGGGAGGGAAGGGTCTGCTACAACTCAGGAGGGGGTTGGGGAGGATGGGAAGACTGCAAAAAAAAAAAAAAAAATGACAGTAAAACCCTGCATCACCTGAGCTGGCCCATCAAAGACAGGAAGCCTTTTTGGGAGGTGGAAAATACCTACTTCCTGGATAATGAGAATGACAGAGTGGGTGTCAACACTTAGATACTGTACATCTGGCCAAGACAAGAGCTGAATCATAACAGCAAACTCCAGAAGTGTTTACTGCGTCAGGCATCACTCCAAGAACTTTTTGTATATTTACTCATTTACTCTTTGTAACAACTGTGACTGTTATTATAGACATTTTAAATGAAGACACCAAAGTATGGAGAGGTTACATAACTTTGCCAAGGTCACACAGCTGTCAGTGGGAGAGCAAAGATTTCAGCCCAAGCAACCTGGCTGCGGGGTGATGGCGCTGCGCTGTGCTGTCCCGGCTCGCTCTCAGACATCTCATCTCTGTGTTTCTTTGCAATCTGGCTTCTGCCCTCACTGCTCCATGGAAACTGTGCTCTCAACAGTCACTGTGCCTTCCAAGTTGCCAGATTTCATACCTTCACAGACCTCCTACTCATCAACCTCTCTGCCACTGCTGAAATGTTCTCCCCATCCAGACGAAACCTTGACATCATCTCTGATTCGGTCTCTATAATAGTCCTCACATTTACCTTCCCGGTTTTCACCATTATTATCCCAGTTTATATCTCCATTATTGTCACTCATTCGACAAGCAAACATTCAATTATACGTCAAATCCTGCAGATACAATAGTGAGCAAAACATGTCTCTGTCTTTATGGACCTCATTGTCTAATCGGACATTAAAAAACTGCACACAGAAAGATTAGTTTACAAATAAGGATTGTCGATGAAGAGTACAAGACTTATAAAAGGGTGAAACAGGAAAATTATAATGATTTCCAAATTAGTCCTTCTTCCTCTAGCCTCTCCCTTCTCCAATCCAGTATACAAACTATTGTCCCCGGTTTCTAATCCTAGCCTTGATCTCTGACCCTACCACTCCCAGCTCAAAGTCCTTCAGTGGCTGGCAGGATAAAGTCTAAACTCTTTAGCAGATATTCGAGATCCTCCATAATCTCATTCCAAACCTACCATTTAAAGCTTTTCTTCACTACTCCCCTTCAAACATTCTATGCTGCAAAGAACATTTCACTGTTTCTCATGCAGATAGACTACATGCTTTGCCAGGCAGTTTCCTTTACCTGGAATACCCTGCCCCTCATTCTCTATATCCAAATCCTATACATCTTTAAAGTCTAGTTCAAAGAATTTCCTGACTCCTTTGTAATCTCAACTCTTTCAGCCTACTTCCTCCTCTCTTCTACCCATTTACAACTATTTTATCTGAGTTGCTTTTTTTTCCATCTGAAAGAAGAAACCCAAAAGGAGAACACTTTTTTCCAGAGGAAGGAAAGAAGGAAGGAAGGAAGGAAGAAGGAAAGAAAGAAGGAAGAAAGAGGAGGAAAAAGCATGTTATTTATTTAGTTGTTCATTTTAGTTGTTACCCCAGTCCCAGGATACAGACCCCAGGCCTAGGGCTGTATATGGACTGCGTCCCAGGTGTAGGCTCAACACCTGAGCCACTGGCATACAGGAGAGCACTTTCAATGTTTCATAGAGTATTTCCTTTAGGTATAATAGTATGTGCTATTTGAAGGGGAAAGTGAGGCATAAAAAGGTAAATACTTTACTCATAACAAATCATGAGATGTGGTCACAGGAAGAAACTCTCAGAAAAATGTCCATTTCTTCTATAGATAGAACAATGAGGTCAAGAGGTAAAGTCTAGTAGGAAACTGTACAAACTGTTTTGGTGCCACAATATGGCATCCAAGACAATTTCCAAGATGAAATCACCCAGCTTTAGTCCAATCTCTTGCCACAGTTCAGTCATATAGTTGCTTGCCATGCCCCATACAGCACACACCTGTTACTTATCAGTCTCTCTGCTTGGGTGGCCTTCCTACCCTTTGTTTGGCAAAGCCTACCCCTACCCATTCAAGGTACACTGCAAATGCTATCTTTTCTAATTCTCCATTCTGAGTTAGTCATGCCCTCCACAACACTCAACACGTTTATTCTAGAGAATCATTATGATTAAGAGACCGCATTTTAAAGTCAGATTCCTTGAGTTTGAATGCTAGCTCATCACTTCTTAGCTGCATGGTCTCAGGTAAGTATAACCTCTCTGTGACTCAGTTTTCTCATGTCAGATGAGAAATGAAGAAAATATATTCACTACTTCTTAGGATATTGTGAGAAATAAATGAAATACTATATGTAATGTTTGAAACTCTTCCTGGAACATATGATAATAGTAATTATGTTGCACTTAAATGTGAAATTTACATTATTTAGATCTCAAACTAGACTTTGAGATCTTTAAATTCAGGAACAAAGTCTTTATCTTCTTCATATCCCTGAAGCCTAGCAACACAGTGACACTCAAAAATGTTTGCAAATAAACGAATGAAAGAATTCTTATGGCATCTTTCCTGTTTAAAAGTTTAGAAGTGCCTAGTGGTGAATATTTATTCTGTTAGTTCTGAGTTCAAATATATAAACAACCTTAGCCTGTCAAGCATTATGGCTACTGTATTGGAGAGCAAAAAACTGCTTACAGTAAAACCATGTCATGCAAAGTGACTTCCAGCCCCCTTCCTGTTGGATATTTTTGGTAACACTCATTAGTAAAGTCCTCTAGTTCTGGGCTTTTATTTTGGGGGGACTTTTGATGACTTCTTCAATTTCCTTGTTTGTGATAGGTCAGTTCAGGATTTCCATTACTTTCTGATTCAGTTTTGGTAAATTGTATGTGTTTTAAAATGTATCCTTGTCCATAATTTTTCCCATTTATAGTCATGCAACTGTTCATAGTAGTCTCTTATGATGCTTTATATTTCTGAGGTATCTACTATAACTTCTCTCTTCATTTATGATTCTAGTTATTAGACTTTCCTCTCTTTTTTTCTTAGTCTAGTCAAAGATTTTATTTTATTTTTTCAAAGCTTTTGGTTTTATCTTCTGAATTATTTTTGTTTTTTAAATTTCTACTTTATTTATTTCTGTTCAATTTTTTATTATTTTCTTCCTTCTGACTTTTGGCTTGAATTGTTACTCTTTTTCTAGTTGCTTTAGATGTAGGGTTAGTTTATTTGAGATTTTCTTGTTTCTTGAGGTAAGCCTGTATTGCTAGAAACTTCCATCTTAGTACTGCTTTTGCTGTATCCCATAAATTCTGGTACCTCATGTCTTCATTCTCATTTGTCTCCAAGTATTTTTTGATTTCTCCTTTGATTTTTCGTTTTACCCAGGAGTCATTCGGAATCATGTTGTTTAGTCTCCAAGTATTGTGTCATTTTCCAATTTTTTTCTAGTTTTGTTTATTTCTAGCTCTTTTGATCAGAGAAGATACTTGGTATGCTTTCAATCTTTGTACATTTATTGAGACATGTTTTGTTTCACAATATACGGTCTATCCTTGAGAATGTTCTATGACCATTTAAGAAAAATATGAATTCTGCAGTCACTGCATGATATGCTTGCTATATGTCTATTAAACCCATCTATTCTAACTTGTCATTTAAAGCTGTTGTTTTCCTATTCATTTCCTGCCTGGCTGATCCGTCCATTGTTGTAAGCGAGGTGTTGAAGTTCCCGGCTATTATTGTGTTGCCATTGATGTCTCTGTTTAGTTCTGTTAATAATTGCTTTATGTATTTTGATGCTCCTTCATTTGGTGCATATATATTAATAAGAATTATGTTCTTCTTTGTGAATTGACCCCTTAATCATTATGTAATGCCCATCCCTTTCTTTTGTTAGCTTCTTTAGTTGGAAGTCTATTTAAGATGATATAACTATGGTTGTCCCTGTTTTTCTTAGGTTACCATTTGACTGTAGGAATGTTTATCTTTCAAATGTAGATGAGTTTCCTGTATGCAGCAGAAAGTTGGATTCTATTTTTAAATCCATTGGGTCCCTCTGTGACTTTTGATTGGTGAGTTCAATCCATTAACCTTTAGGGTGATTGTTGATATGTAACCGTTTGCCATTTTGTTCATTGTTTTCTGTGTGTTATTGCAGATAGTACCTTCATTTTTCTCTTTCTCTTCCTAGGTGCTTTGAGAGCATTTGTTGTATTTGGTTACCTGTTTCTTTTTCTTCTTTGTTTTTACTATTGGTTTTAATGTTACCCAGGAGTTTTCATAAATTTCTATACTTGTAAACTATTTTTACTTAAAAGCAAGTTAGTCTTGAGCTCATTTGGACAGTCCACGTTTTTACTCTCCTCCATATTTTATATTTTTTATGTCTTGCTATTTCTAAGTGGAGTTTCTTTTCATTTTATAGAACTTCCTTTACTATGTCTCATAAGGTTGGTTTCATGGTGATGAATTATTGATCATTCCTTCAATTTGAAGTGATAATTTATCAGCATAGAGTATCCTTGATTGGAAGTCCTTTTCTTTTAGCACTTGGAGTATATCCTGCCATTCTGTTCTGGCCTGTGAAGTTTCAACTGAGAAATCTACCAACCATCTTATGGGGGCTACTTCATATGTAACTCATTTTTCTCTAGATGCTTTAAAGTCTCATCTGGTAGTTTACTTAATTCTGTTGCATTTAGATTTTCCCCTGGGATTTTGTTTTGGTCCAGCATTTCACATATATTTCTCTGTCACTTTGATATGTTTATCATTCTGTGTTTATTTCTATGGATTAGGCTTCTGTGGTATAAAGACTTTGTGTTAAGTTACACAGTGTAGCCTGAGTGTTGGTCTGGAATGCTGGGCTTCCTTTAGTTGTGTGACCTCAGCACTTGTAAGGAATATTGAAGTGCTAGAGCCAGCCCTATGTTGAGGCCTGAGAGTTCAGCCTACACTGTCAAAGTTGGGGTAGGGAATACAGAGTTCCAGGCATGAATCACAAGGCACAAGAGGAGAGACCCTAGCTTTGTGGACCCAGTCTGCAAGCTAGCCTCATCACAAAAGAGGCTTCAGCAGAGAGGGAGCTGGGGACTGGTCTTAGTGGGCATTCTCCCCTGTGAAAATCCCTCAGTCCTCCAGAGGCATGACAGTCCCAGTTTGGGGTGGTAAATAAGCCCTTGGGCACAAGGGTGAACAGTCTAGGAAGTATCAAGCAGGTAGCTAAACTGCTTAGCTACAGTCCCAGGCTGTTGGGAATTCCTAAGTTTAGGCGGCTCTGCACACTACAGTTTGGCACAAGTATGCTAATGGTGAAAAGGATGGACATTTCCCCCTGGTGTTTTCCTGCAATGGTAGCCTCCAGTACATGTCATACTGCACGAAAATATCATCTAAGTTCACAAGGAGGTGATCCTTCTTTCCACCCCATAATGACAGAAATCCTATTTCTAGGTATGAGGGCACCTGCTGAGAGAGAAATCCCCCACTGGTCTCTCCCTCTGGCCCGGGGTTCTCTGAATAAGGCAGCATGGTGTTGAGATAGATAGCTTGTTCCACTGTTTATGAAGATGTATATCTCCTCTCTTTGTGTAGATACTGCTCCCTGTTCCTTTTCAAACTTCATAGTTGCTAAATAGGTGTATTTTGGTTGTGCCTATGGGGAGGAGTTGAGCTCAAGATTTTAGCAGTCCTCCAACTTCCAACTGCATCTCTCTCCTCCCACTTTTTTTAAGTAAAGGTACAAGAAGGAATGAAGGTGAGTATGCAGGCAGGCAGCGAGAGGAGAAAGAAGCATTTTATTTATTTTTATTTAGTTGTTCACACTGGTTGTTTCCCTCCTAGACTCCTAGACCTGGTACTTGAACCCATGGGTATGTGGTGTTGCACACCTTTTTAAGCCTATTGACCTAACCGATACTCCACCAGGGCATGTCTATATCCTCCCACTTTTATAGCACTCATGTTCTAGCTTTAATATTGGATCACTCTAAAACATTATGTGTATGCCTAACTACTTCCTCTATTGGACTAATCTACTGAGAGCAGGATGTGGGTTGAAACCACTGTCACTGACTGGATGGACAGATGAATGGATGAATAAATGAAAGATAAATGGATAAATAATAATTGATGACTTCTTGATTGACTATGGAAGGAACCATAAGTATGCAAGGATAATTTGAATATTTATGTGTTTTAATTGTGAGTTCACAGAGTGCTGTGGAAAAGCCGTCACACAAGTGTTGCCCATTCACCCTTCATGCACCTCTTATACTAACAGGTGTACTTCTGGTTGGGGTGAATGACCCCACTAAAGAAAACAAGGAAATCATCTCTGAGGATTGTGAAGTTGTGGGCAGAAAATTCAAGAACTTGTGGTTCACGTGGTGTTTTCTTCTTACAAAAGAAAACTTGTACTTTGGAATGGAAAAGAATACATGGAAGATGATATGGCTACCTGTAGAGATGAAATTTTTGAATAGGATTAATTTTATTTAGACCATAGTTTAAAATACTGGATTGCTGGGGTCCTGGCTGGAAACAGAGTTATTTTTATAAATAAGAAAAATGTGTTTACTCAGAGCCTTGCTGATCTGATAAAGAGAACTTTAAATTAAAAATGGGAAGGAAAGGAGAAAAATGCCTAGATAATATTATAAAATCAATTACTATTAATGACAACGATAACAGCACTCGAACAGGTGCCCCTTCAGTTACAGAAAAATACATCTGAGACAGGGTCATAAAGAGAAGTTATACTTTAAACTGTTTCTGCATCAATGCACAGCACATGCATTGGGTCGAACTATGTGAAATTGCCAATATCGAACCATTTTTGACGTACAAAAATGGCAACTTAAAATTTTTCAACCTAATATTATGAAGTGAACTTGGAAATTTTATCTCAAGGTAATATCAGCTAAGAGGTTTCATTAAGACTTGAGAAAATGAAACTCACAACTGTTGTTGGCATTAGAAGGAACACATTGTTTAAAAAAAGGTGCCCTTGAGAATAAGACTGACATTGTGCTATTACATAGAAATCCACAAACATGAGGACAGAGTTCTCTACAGAGTTTTGGTTAAAGTAAAAGGAGAAAAGAATAGAAATATGATGTAAGTCTATCACATAGAACTCTACAAAATGGGGGAAATGGCTGAGATATTCCTGATACAGATCACAAAATGATACAGGGCATGATACATAGCAACAATGAAGGACTCTGTCCAGGGTTGCTTTAATTTTCATTTCCCTAAGAGCAGAGCATTTAGAAATTTTTGTCTTGCTGACGATATGACCTTTCAGAAAGCAAAGAAATCAACAAGAGGAATTGTTTGCTTTCAATGGCCTAATTATGAGCAATAATGAAGAACTGATTGGTGAAGTGGAAACTTGAAGAGCAACCATATTTAGCTCAGAGTTTGTGAGAGCATATGGTAGGACTATTGTACAGTATTTTTAAGAAGGTAGATTTCAACAGACTCAGAGAAAATAAAGGTAGCATGGGGGCAAAGGAAGAGCAGAGGTTCAGTAGTTCTAGCTTTAAATCATGGCTCTGGTGTGCCCTGGTGGAACAGCGGTTAGGTCAATAGCATCTGAAGGAGCAAGTCACATACCCCTGGGGTTCAAGTCCCAGGTCGGGGGCGGGGTGGAGGGAGTGAAGAACCCCTAGTGTGAATAACTAAATACAAATAAAATTCAGTGATTCTTCCTCCTCTCTCTTCCTACCTACCTGCTTACTTGCACATGTGAAATGCTTAACATCTAGTAGGTATGCATTCATTGCTCGTTTTCTTGCACTTTGCATTTGGCCACCCCACCAAAAGGGTTGAAAGGCTCTTACAAACTAAATTTTGACCTTATAATTGCAAAGTAGTAGAATGAAGTAAAAGGTAAAGAAAATGATGTGAATGCACAGAGAGTCCTTTGATGATGAGCCATTAAAAGGGTGAAAAGAAGGGCGTCTGACCAACAATGAATATCAAATAGTAACATGGAACTGCCAAAATCATACTGGGAAGGCCTGACACCATATGAGTTAATTCTAGGAATAAGAAGAGTCTGTTTTCAGTTTTGTTTATATAAAGAAGAAAATCAAGGAGAACTTAAAAGTCTGCAAACTGGGACAGATAGTATGTTTTGTTTTAATTAAAATTAGTTTTATTAGTGTTTTTTTAATCTTATTTGGCTATATACTAACAAGTGGAATCACTGGATCAAATAGTATTTCCATTTTTAATTTTCTGAGGAATCTCCATACTGTTTTCTATAGAGGTTACAGTAATTTACAGTCCCACCAACGATGTAAGAGAGTTGCTTTTTCTCCACACCATCATTAACACTTGTTTCCAGTTTTTTGAAATAGGCCATTCTCACAGATGTGAGGTGACATCTCATTATGGTTTTGATTTGCATTTTCCTGATGTCAAGTGATGTTGAGCATTATTTTTTTCATGTGCCTGTTGCACATCTGTATGTCTTCTTTGAAGAAATATATCTTCAGCTCTTCTGCCCGTTTTTGAATGGGTTATTTGTATTTGTATTTTTGTTGTTGAGGTGTATGAATTTTTTATATATTTTGTAGATCTAGCCCTTGTCAGACATATGATGTGCAAATATCTTCTCCCAATCAGAGGGTTGCCTTTTCATTTTTTGTGGTTGTTTCTTTCACTGTACAGAAGTTATTTAGTTTGATATAGTCACATTTATTTAATTTTACTTTTGTTTTACTTGATACTACTGTCTTGTCCCCAAAGGCCCCTGTGATATTTATATCTTGAATTGTATGCCTATATTTTCTTGTATTTTATGTTTTCAGGTCTTACATTCAAGTCTTTAATCCATTTTGCATTTTTGTGTATAGTGTTAAACAGTGATCTGTTCTCATTTTTTTTTTTTTTGCATGTGACCATCCAGTTTTCCCAACACCATTTGTTCAAGAGACTTTTCTTTTCCCATTGTATACTCTTGGTTCCTTCATAGGAAATTAACTGACCACATATGCATTGTTTTATTTCTGGCCTCTCAATTTTATTCCACTTTTCTTTGTATCATAGCAGCATAATTCACAGTCGTTGAGACATGGAATCAACCTATGCCTGTTGAAAGATGACTGAATAAAGTAGGTGTGATGCACACACACACACACACAATGGAATGCTACTCAGCTACTTTTGCAACGACCGGAATGGAGTTTGAACTGATTGTGCTAGGTGAAATAAGTCAAAAAGAAAAAGAAAAATTCTGGTAGCTTCACTTATGTGGAATATAAGGAAACAAAATGAATAAACTAGCAAAACACAAGAAAATTTCCTAGACTCTGAATTCAAGACTCTGATTATGAGTGGGAGGGAGGGATATAAAAGTGAGATGGAGGGGGTAAAAATGATAGCGATGAAGGCATAAAAACTCTGGTGGTGGGTGTGGTGTGACATACACATTGACAGAGTGTGAATTTATTCTCCTGAAATTAATATAGTATTATAAATAAGTGAAACAGTAATATAATTAAGCATTTTAATTTAGTTTTTGAAATTATAAGCATGATATAGCACATGTTAAACATAGTATCACAGGATATAAAATGAAAAGATGTAATATTGCAAGACAACAAAAGATAAACGGGACCTCTTTAATTCTTATTTTGCTTTGGTTTTCTCCACCATACAAGCTCTGTCCATTAGACTAGAAAGGGTCAAGTAGACACTGGTAAGAGGGAACTGAGGATCAGAGTAAGAAAATTATAAGAAAGCATCAAGGTGCTTTAAATGATTTTGAGTCTATTGGCCCAAGTTATATTTCAGGATGTTCAGAGAACCTGTAGATGAGATCACTGTCCTGGTGTGTGTAATCTTTAGGGAACCACGAGGAAGAAGAAAGATGCTGTATGCCCGGAGAAAGACATATATGCATTTCTACAGGAAAGATGGTAGGTTTCATGAGCTTTAGACAGTTAGGTTTCATCATAATCCCAGGCAAGTTTCTAGAATACATTATGGAAATGGATGGTTTAAATGAGATAGATAAGAGAATTAGTGATCACAAAGGGTTTATAAAACCCTTTACCTAAAAATAGCTCAAGATAGACTAAAATCATTTTCTTTTCTGGAATTAACTTAATAAATGTAAAGAGAAACATTGTGGAGGACTATTGCAGAAGAATATTGTAGACTGTAAACTGAATGTGTCTGGAGTCTAACAAGGTATGACAAAGTCATTCACGACATCCTTGTGAAAAAGTTGAAAAAATGTAGGTAATACAATTACTGATGGGTGAATGATCACCTTAAATTCTGCTAATCAACAAGGAATCTCTGTACAATACATTCATATACTAATTTATTATCTGTTATTATCCCCATGTGACTATAAGCTTCTTGGAGAGGCTTCCATCCTCTATATTGCCCAGTACTTTAACAATAACCAGTACAGGAAGTACTTGTTGCATGAATGAATGAACTTGGAGGTAGGACTGCAAGGCATGTCACCAAACTCTGTCTCAACCATTTCCTATTCAGTTTATTTTACCATTTCTTTGGACAAAATGTATGGTATGCTGACCAAATATGCAGATAATTTGGGTCTGAGAAGGATATATTATCTTTCATAATAAAATTAGACTCCGTATCCCAAAAGCAAATGAAACAATCAGCAAGTTAATGGCAGAAAAACCAACACTTAGAGATTTTTATTCATTCCTCAACAAATATTTATTGAAAATGCCAGACACTGTTCTAGACAGTGAGGATATTCAGTGAAAAAAACAGTGTGTCCTCATGGAACTTAACATTTATCGGGGGTGACAGATACTAATCAAATTAGTCCATAAACAAATGTATATTAGCAAACTGTGAGAATAAAATAGCTATGAGAGCATACCCTTATAAGGATATTTTTCTTCTGTCCAAAATGTCATTGGACACTGGTTCATACCAAAAGGTCCTTGAAATTTTGTTGTTTTTTTTTTAAATAAAGGTGCAGTTACAAATGAAGGTGAGTAGGTAGGCAGGAAGAGAGAGGAGGAAGAAGCACTTTATTTTTCATTTAGTTGTTCATCTTGGTTGTTCCCTCTGAACCTAAGACGTGAACCCAGGTTCGTGTGGACTCCACTCAACTGCTACTACACCAGGGTATGCCAAAATTTGGTTCTATAAAAATATCCATGATGTGGCATGCCCTTATGAGTCAGGCAGATCAAGGCCCCATGTTCACCGCCCAAGACCAGTGTAAAAATCAAAATAAATAAATAACAAAATAACTAAATACGCTTATTTCTTCTCTCCATCTGTTTCCTTCCCTCCCTGCCTCTCTCCCTCCCTTCCTTTCTTTAAAAAAATGTTCATGAGCAGTTTGGTTAATGATTCATTAATAATACAAACACTTAACTTTGTTAAACTTTTATCTGCATTACTTTTATTGTAATTCGTGATGAATTTTGGATTTCACATTTATTCTTGTTCTTCCTCTTTATCAAGTTTGTAAGGGTTAATCTCAAATTGATGAGCAATTTCTCTTAAGTATATACCAACCTGAGTATAGTAGGCTTTATATTCATTATATCTGTGAACAATTTTGGTTATATGAATTTGATTTTGTTGTTATCATCGTGAAGTCAGTGACCATATTTGACCACCAAGAACCTGAGTGATAACTTACTATTGCTTTATGGTTTATCATCTAACATTTCAATAAATCTCTAAGTTGAAGGATGAAGCACTCCCATAAGCTTTTGAAATTCACTCTGCCAGCTTTCCACTGTGTTGTTTGTTCTATGATCACCATCAGTACTTATGTATAAACATTCCAAATTTCTGGTGGTAATCTTGTAGCTTCTGGTCTCTACCTCTGCCATGATTTCCATGAACATACACTTTCTCAACATAATTCACCAGGTCATCTGAATTTTCTTCTGCATTCGCCACAATGTACTCAAGTTTCATTTACATCTTCCAAAGGCACAAATGGAAGTTTAAACAACATGGATGTACACTAAACAGGTGTTACTTTCCACTGTTAAATACTCATATGGTAGACCCAAAGAAGATTTTTTTTCGATGATTGTGAAACGTGAAACAAGCATCATTTTGCATATGCATGTGGTAGGAGCAGTCAAATCACATTCATATTTGCCATCTTGAAATCCAACTTGCACAGTGAAGAGTTAATGTTGAGATTTCTTTCCTCTGCAAATGCAAGTACTTTATCACATATATGCTACATATCTGTAAGTTTCTTCTTGCCTTTTCATTGTCAGTGCATAAACCAACACACCATGAATAACTGAGTAAACTGTGCTGTTTCCACGTTGAAAGTGCCATCACTGAATAATATGGGACTGGCACTTAAAATACTGAATAGTGTCATAAGTTGTGTAAGTAAGAATTCTTTTGTCATCTTGAGTACCAAAATTGTGCTTAAAAATGGTCACTTGATACTCCTGTGGAATTTCAATTCCATGCAATGAACTTACATTTCTTTCTGGTGACTAACAGCACCTCGTCACTCTACACATCACAGATTATTCTTCAACATACCTGTAATGCTGTTGCATTTGGTTCTTCTCTGTGCCATTGTAATCTATTCCTTTGGTTTTCCTTACTTCTCCTTGAATGCCAACATTGTGCTGATGTTTTCCTGTCCCATCTTGAATGATTGTGTTATCCAAATCCTGAATAGCTGTGCACTGGACACTACAGATTCTCCTCTCTTCACTGCACTCTAACTCCCAACTGTTAAAGGAACAGAAATGGTAACAAAAACCATTATAATGTAGCATTAGCTTTTCTCTTTGTGAACATACATTTTCTGCCATATTCTGTTAAGAATTTTCAATAAAGCTGTCATATTGGCATGCACCCCACCTTTGTAGCTGTCTGACCCATGGTTGCTGGTTTACTGGTAGGGGAAACCTTTCTACTGTCCTAGAGATTTAACAATCAATTTGATTGGACTGGATCAATCATTAGATGGGCACCAACCAAGAGTGTGGTGGTCCATAACTGCTGGCAGGTTAAATGTGGACGTTATACCCACTAAAATCTCTCCAAATAGCAGCAGGCACTTCATGCAATTTACTGTGATCAGACCTCTATCAGATATCAATTCCAGGGACACATCACCTATTAACTCTGGGTGATGGGATAGTTGTAGGGAGGTTCCCTGTCATGGCAGCAATTACATCGAAGTGCTATGTGGTAGGAGAGTGACACCTGTTCTCACTCCTCTAAACTGGAGAGATTCTCTATAAAAGTGTTTATATCAGCATGTTCACTACTCATTTTACATAGTGGCCTGAGTGGGATCCTCATAGCAAACTCTGCCCTCATTGAAAGATATAGCCACTTCTAACAAATGTCCAATGATATATTAATATTCCATGCATTGTGAGATCCTTTCCTTGATTTGTCTTCTGTGCATTTATCTAACAGTAGACCTCTTTTCTCATACACACATTTAATATAGATCCTGCCCTTCTGCAAGATTCAACCTTGATCCATCTACCTAACCTCATGTGCTATTACTACCAACTAAGCTACCAAGGCAAAAAGGATTATTATTAGCAATAGAGCCACAATCCAACTATTCAACCAATAAAGTATGACAATACTCTAAATATATTAATCCTGTAAACAAAATGGGGAAATAGGTAGGGAACCTGGGATTGAAAGAGTTAAAATGAGGCATACCGTTGTGGCTCAGGTGGTTGAGGTAGATAAGGTGCAGACCACTTAAAGCCCCAGGACTTGGGTTAAGACTTAGAGCTGGGGGTAAAAAAAAGAAATAAGGAAAGAAAGAAAAAATGATAGCAATGACTGACACTAGAACTCTGGTGATGTGTGATGTGATATACACATTGAGGTGTGATCATATCTGAAAAATATATAGTATTGCAAATGAATGAAACAATAATAAATACATTTTAAGATATGAATAAATGTTATGGACTATTTGAATCCATAGATGTTTTCTAAGAGTGGATAGTTTTTGACAGGACTGAATATCAAGGACCATTTAGTGTAGACCAAATGTCTCAATGGGTGTTTTGGACTGGACTGAATGCCCACTAACTGAGCATGTGACAGGAAGCACTGACCTAGTCATGGAAAGATTCTCTGAGCAACTTTACATTTAAGCTGATTTCTCAAAAATAAATAGGACTAAGCTAAGGTGATGGAAAGGGGGAGTAAACAATAAGTCCCATGAGTCAACAATATGAAATGCCTGCTTTATTGTGAGTGTGGTCTACTTTCCTTCCCCTTGGTGGGGGTTCATCTAGGAGCTCAACTTGCTTGCTCATGGGGTAGGGGGCTCAGCTGATGACTTGGTCAGAGTGTTTGCCAGAGTGTAGGCCAAAGGGGCAACCCTGGTGGTCAGGATGTTGGGATTAGGACCAAGGAGACAGCCACATGATTGGGAGATTGATGAAATAAGTAAATTCTTTTAACATGATCCAGGTTTCTCAATGTTAGGAGAGAGAACTGAAAATATGGGAAGGGAGGAAGGTTGGAATAAACCATTTGGTGTTGGATTGAAAATGGAAGTGAGAGAGCCACATCTACACATTTATTTCCTAGATCTGCCTACTGTGAGAAACTAGAAACAATGGCACCCCAATGACAAAGAGTATGCCTAGTACCCAGATCTTGGGTGCTACCATTCTCCATTAAAAGAAACGAAGGGTCTTTGGAGAAATTACTGATTCTAGTACTGGGACAGGCAAAGTATAAGATGACCTGGAACATTTTATTGTGCTATGAAGTAAGGAAGTGCTCGAGAATGATGGGGATATCTTACAAGGGTATAGGAGTCATCTTTGAGTAGCAAAATAATGATACTAGTTGATTATAACTTATTGAATAAAATATGTCCATTATTCCAAACTAAAGCATATTTTAAAAACATGAGTAAATTAAGTGAGGGAGAATAAAATACTTGGTCTAACAAATGCCACCTAATAAATGAAAATGGAATGATGGAAACAGAGAGATCAACATTTAGCAGTCATCACAATAAAAATAGAGGCAAGATTCATCAATGAAAAGAAAAGCTAGTGGATGAAATTTTAATGAGAGCAGGATATTTGGTCTCAATTTATCTTCCACAAAGTACTTTATAATTACTTAATTAGTAAGTGCCTGGTAATCAGCATCTTTTTTTAAAAGGGAAGCAGGTAGGCAGGAATGAAGACAGCCAGGCAGGAAGGCAGGCAGGCAGGAAAGAAGCATTTTATTTATTTGTTCATTCTGGTTGTTTCCCCTGATCCCTGGTCTTGAACCCAGGTACATGGACTTTATATGAACTATGAGCTACTACCCAGCCACTGGCTTAACGCCTGAATTACCAGGGTGCACTGGCCAATAGCATCTTAATTTTAACCACTGATAGGACAAATTAATACTATATACCTGTTGCACCTGTATGATGCACTGAGAACAAATTACTTTTGCAGTATGCCTACCTAATATAAACTAAGTCTGCTCTTTAGGAAACATCAGACACACCCAAGTTGAGATTCATGCCACAAAGTAATTAACGTGTACTCTTCAAAAATGTCAAGATCATGAAGGATAAGGAAAGATGAAGGAGTTATTTCAATTTATATAAGATGAAAAAGATATGATAGATAACTCATGCAATTTATGATCCTGAACTTATGAAGGACTTTATTAGGACAATCAGTGAAATATGAATGAGGTCTGGATTAGAGAGTAGAGTTGTAGCATTGTTGATTTCATAATTTTGATAGTTGTGCTATGGTTATGTAAGATAGTGTCCTTGTTTTTAGGAAATACACTCTGAGATATTAAGGGGTAATGGGGTAAGATGTCTTCAAATTAATCTCAGACAGTTCAGAAAGAAATTCAAAATGAGAATGATATGGCAATGTGATAAAATGTTGATAAATAGGGAAGCTGGGTGAAGGATGAGGCAATTCTTTGTTCTTACTTGCAACTTTCTGTAAGTATGAAACTATTCCAAAATCAAAAGTTAAAAAATGTTAATACAAATCAACCAAATGAAGAAAAGCCAATGTGATCTTATAAAACACTAATGCAAGTGTAGCCAGAATGAAGCTACTGAACTCTGCATGGCTCATGCATCATTAAAACATGGGACTTGGCTCTTGAAAAGTGAGGTGGAAGAGTTGAGCAGTCTTAGGATATTTAACTGGGAGAAAAAATCTGGACGATGTGTAGAAGCCTGACTTCTGTGTACAGTTCACCAAAGGACATCACAGACAGAGAATGCAGACTTGTTAGAGGGAGACAAATTTCTGTTTAGTAGAAGGAAGGGTTTTTAATCCACTAGAAAGCAAAAAAAGGTGAATTTCGCTATTTTAGGCATTCTTTGTCATAAGATATGTTCTGAAAGAGATTGGACAACCAATTTTAGAGGATGTCATAGAGAAATTTCATGAATCAGATCAATGCTGGATCCATTGACCACTAAAGTTCTTCCTGATGAAGTCTATGGTTGTTACCTTCAAGTGTTATGAATTTGAGCTCTTCTGGAATAAAAATGCAACCTGTGTTGGACTGGGATGCAGATTTCCACGAATCATAAATCGTCTTGCTCTCACATGGTCAATAGCAATAAATAATCCTTAGCAAGTTGGAAAACTTATTTGTCCACCAGAAATGAGCTAACCACAATGGTAAAAGTAAAAATGTTTTTATTTTAGAAAATTTTATTCAACAACATGAAAACAGCATCTGAGAAAACAGAAACAAAAGCTCAAGAGAAAGTTTTGCAAAAATTAAATATTTAACATATCAGGGCTGTAAATCTTCAAGTTGCTGTCAACCTTCCCACTCACATGCCTTGTTTAAGCAGTTCTCACTCTTCATGAAAATGTGAGCCCTGGTTTTTATCTATTGCTTACACAAGATCTCTATACAGAATATTCATTTGAGAAGAGAATAACAAGTAGATTTCTTGAGAATAAAGGAAATGTGAAAAACTTTCCCAGACGCTTGGTGATGGCACGAGTTTAACTCTAATCTTCTGAGATCTGAGGAGCCACTTTGGGGAGAAAGTGAGGGATCCCATTGCACTAAGTTCATTTACTAGGGAGTCCATTTATAAGGGAGAACATACTTAAAACATGGAGGACTATTTGCTCTTATTTTGTGACAAGACATTCTCCACCAAGCCCTTCTTGGTTAGCTAATGGCCCAGAGTATGCAACTCAGAATAGTGGAGAAAGTGCATTTTAAAATACTCATTACTTTGCAAGAGGTCAGTCCTTCCCTATGTGCACTGACAGTGACAGTGATGCATCTCTCCAGAACTCACTCTTGGTGTTCCTTAGACTCCATTTGCTGTCTTTAAGTTCCCCTTGTTTTCCATTCTTCCTGGTTTTCACTCTCAGTAGTTATTGTTTTTACAGTTCCCTAACTCTTGTAGTTCTATAGAACCACTGAATGAAATGATCCTTTCCTACCCAAAGAATGTAGAATTGAGTCCTACTGAGATCCCAAATAGAACCTCTCTGCCTCATAAGTCATACCATCCAGCTCTAATCTTCTCCCTCCTCACCTGTGTTTCAGACCTTCTCTTGAGGGAGCCAAGGTACTCAAGGTAATGTAATGCCAGACAACACCATTCTTCAGCAAATACATATTTGCTTCTACCATACATAAATATTCCAGTATACCAGGATTTGACCATCAGCCAGAGAATCTCCACTTCTGGGTAGCTTTCCTGAAAGCCAAAAGCAGTAGGTTTTTATTGTTAATTCTCTCATATCATGGTAGCACTGATAGGATTGGCTACATCCCATTATTTTTAAATAACAGTGAGTATTCTGCTAACACCAAATAAGGAGAAACAGCTTCCACTGGCAATACCATGTTCCTGGATAGGAAAAGGGCACCTTGAAGTTTGACAGTTGTAGAGTACTCCATAGCAAAGACTTCATGAAGTGACATATGAACTGAAAAAGCAACAAAGCCCTCTTGGAATGAGTTCTGGTCTCCCTGAAACTGGAAAATACTTGTATCGTGTTTGGGGCTTCCGTTGATGCCATCCACTCTCTCCCCAGTACCTACCTCTAAGTTTCAGAGAAGGTTGTCAAGAAGCAGTTTTATTGAATCTGTTAATTTTCTTGACCCGAATCAGTCTGTGTTTGGAATAGAAATTATATTAATCCCTATCTTTTGCATATATATTTATAGAGGGAGGGAGGGAGAGAGAGAGAGATTTTAAGAAAATGGCTCACAAAATTATGGAATTATGGGTATTGGCAAATTTGAAGTCTGTAGGGTAGTCAGCAGACTGTAAATTCAGGCAAGAGCTGGTGTTGTAATCACGCATCTGAAATCTTGTAGTGCAGACCAACAGGCTGAAAACTCAGGCAAGAGTTATCTTGAGGCAGAATTCCTTTTTAGTGAAACCTCAGTTTTCACTTTTAAGTGAAACTGTTTATGGAGGGTAATCTGTTTACTTAAAATAAATTGACAGTAATTTAAAAAATATTAATCTTTAATGTTAACAATATATACCTAGCTAGGAACAAAGGGTACATTTTTAAAATGGTCTCAGCCTTGTGAATGGTCTTTAACATGAGTGATCACAAAATTTTATTAGCTTATTCACAATATTTTGCAACAATGACAAGGATTAAAGGAGCTACTTTCTCAATTCTTGTGTAGATGGACCATTAAAGTGCTTGCTCCACATTGAAGTTCCTTCATCTACACAAAAGTTCTCAAAATCTTCATTAAAGGAGGAAAAGCAATAGAAGACTTGAGCAAAAGTTTCTTCAAAGCGTCAATGATGTCTCAGATGTAATTTTTTCATTCATTTTGAGCTATACAAAATTACTATGTGTAAAACAATATGAGAATGAGGGCACCAAGAGGGACAAGATAAAGCTCTAATCCAAAAGGGCAAACAGTGTCTTTGGGGAAATTAGGCATTCATCTGTAAAAAGGACTACACAAGGCACTTGATTAAGATCTAGTGAGAGTGACACAGGCATTAGAAGCTCTAGTTCAGCAAAGGAACCCAGCAGTAGGCTAGCAGAGAAGATGCCTAGTCTCTGCTGGAAATGCCATCTCCAATTCTTATCCACTTTGTAAATGTCTTCTTTTTCATCAAATTCACAAGCAGAGGTAGTTACTTCTTTCTCTTTGTTCCCATATCAAGCTTTATATTCTTCCAATATAATTCATATTACATGGTTTTGAAACTATATATTCATCTCCTTCAGACCACTGAGCTTCTTGAGGTACATGGATTTTTTTGTTCATCTTAGTATCCTCAGAGTCCTAGACTGTGCCTGGCACATTAGAAGAATGTCATTTGCCTTTGTATATTCACAGTCTGGCAATGTCTGACACAGTGCTGTGATTTTAACTGAATGAATGAAGAATAGACTGAACAAACAAATATGTTCTTAGGGTAGATGAGTAGGATTTAGAGATGCAGAGGTTATATTAAATGTCCAGAATAGGCAAATCCATAGAGAGAGAAAACAGATTAATCAGACACTCGAGAAGGAGGATGGAGAATGACAGGTAATGGTTATGGGGTTACTTTTGGAGGGGCTGAAAATGTTCCAGAATTAGATACTGGTGATGGTTTTTCACTTTTGTAAATATACTAAAAACCACTGAATTGTATACTTAAAAACTGTGAATTTTATGATATGTGAATTATATCTCAATAAAAATAAAAATATGTTGGCATGCCTTGGGGGAGTAGTGATTTGGTCAGCTGCCTTCAGCTGGCATAGTTCACATAGATTCCAAGGATCCTGGTTCATGACCTCAGGCAGAAGAGGAACAACCAAGATGTAAAAATAAATAAAAAAAGAAATGTGTGCTAAAAATAGAAATATAGATATACAGAGAAAGATAAGGACATTTTTATGGGGAGTAGAGAATAAAGACCTGAACTGTACTTGAGAACAGCATGTCTTGGGGAAACTAATAGTTGTTTGGCCTAAGCATTTCTTAAATGCTCTTCCTTAAAACATTAATATTAAGAAAAATGTCAATAAAATGTTTATAAAATATAAAGTTATTTGGTCAAAAATGTTTAGAAATGCTGCATTTTATATACACCTTCTCGAACCATTATAATATACATTAGTTCATTAAAAGTGTTAGAATAAGTGTTGCAATTCTCATCAAATTCCCAGGAACGTTCTTCAAGAAAATGGCATGAAAAAAATTGAAGTTTGTATGGAATCACAAAAGGCCTCAAATAGCCAAAGTTATCCTAAGAGAGAAAAAAAAGATCAGTGGGGGAATCACACTCCCTGACCTCACACTGTATTACAGAAGCGATCATCATCAAAACAGTTTGGTACTGAAGCTAAAACACATTGATGAGTAGAATCGAACTGAGAACCCAGAAATAAAGTCAACCTACATGGACAGTTAATCTATGACAAAGGTGCCAATAGCATACAATGGAGTAGGAAAGTCTATTTAACAAACAGGTTTGGGAAAACTGGAAAGACATTTGCAAAAAAAAAAGGAAAAAACTAGATTACTCATCATTGCTATACACAAAAGCTAACTCAAGATGGACCAAAGGCCAGGACATAAGAACTAAAACCATAAAATACCTATAAGACAATGTGGGAAAAACACTCCATGGCCTCAACCTCAAAGAAATCTTTGGTGAAGGAATAGCTATCGCAACAGAGGCCAAAGCAAAACTAAGCAATTGGGACTACATCAAATTAAAGAACCTCTGCACAGCAAAAGAAGCTACCACTAAAACAAAAGACAAACCACAGAATTTGAGAAAATATTCACACAGTATACAGCAGATAAGAGCTTAATCTCCAAAATATATAAAGAGTTCACGAATCTTAATGATAAAAAGCAAATGACACACTCAAAAAACGGGCAAAAGAACTGAATAGACATCTGTCTAAAGAAGACACACAGATGACCTGCAGACACATGAAAAAATGTTCTGCATCACTCATCATCAGAGAAATGCAAATTAAAAACTACATTCTCACACTAGTGAGAATGGCTTACATCAAAAAGACTGAATATAGCAGGTGTTGGAGGGGGTGTGGAGAAAAAGGAACCCTTCTACACTGTTGGTGGGCATGTAAATTGGTACAAAGCTCTTTGGAAAATAGTATTGAGATTCCTCAAACAAAGATTAATCTATCATTTGATCCAGCAATCCCACTCTTGGGTATGCACCCAGAGGTGTATGATTTCTCTAATCTGTGTCTGATTTCTCTAACCAGAAAAAAATATCTGCACCCTGATGTTCATAGCAGCACAGTTCACAATAACCAAGACATGGAGAAAACCTAAATGCCCAACAACAGATGACTGGATAGAGAATCCATGGTATATATATTCAATAGAATTTTATGCAGCTACTGTACCTTCTGTAACAATCTGGGTAGAATTGGAAGGGATCATGTTAAGTGAAAATAATCAGAAAAAGAGAAATACAGGATGGTTTCACTCGTAGGTGGAATATAATGAAATGAAACAAACAGATAAACCCCAGCAATAATTCACAAGACTCAAGATAATGTGTAGTAGGAGGGGGGAGGGAAGGAAAGGGAAAAAGGTGATGGTAAAGGTCTCTGGAATTCTGCTGGAGGGTGTGGTGTGAAATATAGATTGAGATGTCAATATTTAAAAATGAATGTAGCATTGTCAAAAAGACTTAATAAATACCAATATCTTTTAAAAAGCCAATTGGAAACTACTCATGTGCCTATTGATAGATTTATGGATAAAGAATGTGGTATATATACAAAATAGAATACTATGCATGTAGCCTTAAAAAATATGAAATGCTGACATCTGTGACAACATGGATGCAAGTAGAGGGGATTATACTATGTGAAATAAATCAAAAGGAGAAAGACAAATGTCAGATGATCTCACTTATATTTGGAGTATCAAGAAAAAAACTATAAGACAGAAAAAATAAAAACCAGTCCTTGGACATTGACAAGAGAACTGTGGTTACTAGAGGGGAAGGTAGTTGGGGTGGGAGCAAGTCGTGGTGGTCGAATGGACAGTGGTGGAAAACTATTGGTAACTTGTGTATGGTATGTCATCAAAAATTTGAAGAATAGTGAATCTGCACATCTAAACATATATCATTTTGTAAATCAAAGTTATCACAATAAAAATAAATAAATGCATAAATAAAAAAGAGTTACATGAAACATTCATGTAACTTTGTTTAATGTAGAGTATATAGACCATTTACTAACATCTTATGGAATATAATTTGTGAAGTACTGGGCTGCAGTATAAAGGTTTTTGCATTACAGGCCACAGATTTTGGAATTTATTCTGCTGGCAATGGGAAATAACTGAAACTTCTTGAGAAATAAAGTGATATGACAAAGTTGGAGTTTTTGTAAGATAGAAGTGCTAGTGGTATTTAGCAAAGATCTGAGTGTGAGAAAACACAGACAGCAAGACCTAAATTGTAAGACGTAGTTGCAAGATTCTAGGAATGAATTCATGAGGGTCAGAACTAAAATAGTGACAATGGGCATGAAGATAAAAAAACATTGTAGAGGAAGAAATGACAGAACATGGTAATTGATTTGATATGGAGAATGTAAGATAGGTCAATTGAAAATGGCTCTAAATACATAGTTTGAGTGACTGAGAGAATGTTGATGCCATTAAAAGAACAATTGAAAGGAAATTTTTTTGTGATGAGGGATCACGATAGTTATAAGTTCTATTTTGAACATGTTAGAATTGAGGTAACTTTGAAGATATCACACAGGCTGCTGTAGATAGAGACTGGAACTTAAATAATATTAGGGGTGTATTAATTCACTTAAAGAGTAGAATACAGAATATAGGAAAGGAAAGAGTAGAAACTACTGGAAATGTTCATAGTTGGGTAGTAAGAGGGAAAAGAACACAGAGGAATGGTGAGGAAATAAAAAACAAAGGAAAAGAGAATTTTAATAGAGGCAGTATTCAATACTGAAGGTCAGGGTAAAGAAGCCATCAAATTTGTCTAGAAGTTGCTAATTAGTGGCCTCGTAGAGTACAGTGTGGCTAAGAATTAGAATGAGGGAAAGAGTGGTTCCAGATGAGAACAGACAGGTAGGCAGGGACTTGTAGGCCATATTCAAGATTTTGGTTTTTAAGAGCAATGAGAAACTACTAAAAAAATTAAACAAGGTCACATATATAAAAATTTAAAAGATTACTCTGGTTGCTAGATAAAGAAAGAGCTTTAGAAGCAAACAAGAGATGCAAGGAGACTAGCTAAAAGGTTCCTGAAATAGCAGAGATAAAATCTTGAACTAGGTTAATGGTGGAAGATAGGAAATGAATAAACTTGAGATACTTAGGAGATAGAATGGAAAAGACTTAGTGATAAATTAGAACCATGAGTGAAGGATTTGAGGATGACTCCTTGATATCTGGCTTGTGCAAATGGAAAAATGATCATGCTAGTCTTTGAACTAGGTAACACTGGGGTTTAATTTTCATTTGCATTAGCTACCCTCATGTCCAGCATTGCTTAGGAGAATTTTTAATCTTCAATAAAGAAATGCATCCTGCAGCTACCCAAAACATAGACTTGCCTATGTGAAATACAAATCAATGCCAGCAAATAAAGGTATTTACTTTTATGACTTTTGGGGATCTTATATTTGAAACTAGTTTTCTCTGTCCTCAGCATCTTAATAAATATGACAGTCATGCATACCCCTAACTGAAGTCATAGGTGTTCTGGAACACAGATTCCTGTCTTTTTTAGACTTTTCTCAAGATTCTTGAAGTGAATATTTTGTGTATCAGCATTATTGAGATATAATTCATACCATATAATTTATGTACTTAAAGTGTACAATTAAATGGTTTTTAGTATATTCGATTAATATATATATTATATATACACAATCAATTTTAGGGCATTTCATCCCCCTAAAAGGAAACCATGTGCCCATTAGCAGTCACTTCCCGTTTCCTTGAATTCTCTGACCTTCATGCCCGGGCAATCATTAATCTAATTCCTGTCTTTTATAGAGCAAATTATCCTGGACATTTCAGATAAATGGAGACAATATATGTAGTCCTTTAGGATTGCCATCTTTCATTTAGCAATGAATTTTAAGGTCCATCCACATTGTAACAAGAGTCAGTACTTCATTACTTTTTATGGCCAAATAATATTCTATTATATGCAAATATCACATTTTATTTATCAGATGATAGACATTTAGGTTGTTTCCCCTTTTAGCTATCATGAATAATCCTGCTATGAACATTTGTGTGTAAGTATTTGTTTTGACATATGTTTTTCACGTATTATGGGTTTATACCTACAAGTAAAGTTGCTGTATCAATTGGTAACTATATATTTAACCTGCTGAGTAACTGCCTGATTGTTTTCCAAAGCAGTTGCACCACTTTACAATCACTTAGTGTATAATGGTACCAATTTCTACACATCCTTGTCAATATTTAATATTTCGGTATTTTGATTATAGCCATCGTAGTGTCAAGTGATAGAGCATTGTGATTTGATTTGCCTATATCTGACGACTAATGATGTCAAGAATCTTTCCAGGGGCATGCTGTTGTGGCTGGTGTGTGAATCATATAAAGTCCAAGGATCTGGGTTTGCAACCTAGGGCTGGGGTGAAAAATCAAAATGAACAACTAAATAAATAAAGATGTTTTTTCCTCCTCCTCTTTCTTTCCTTTAAAAAAGAGAGGCTATTTGAATATATTCTTTGGAAAGGTCTATTCATTTTTAATTTGTCTTTTCCCATTAAAAATAGTTGGCTTTATATTACTGAATATTTTAAAGGAAAGGTGCAGGCAAGAATGAAGGCTAGTAGGTAGACAGGAAGGGAGAGGAAAAAGCATCATTTTACTTGTTTCCCCCCAGATCCAAGACTTAAACCCAGTGCTATGTGGCCTATGCTCCTTTGGAGGCAATTGATCTAGCTGCTAGACCACCAGGGGATTCCTATATTATTGAATTTTAAGTGTTCTTTATATATATAAGTACAAGTCTCTTAACATATATTATTTCTAACATTTACCCCCATTCTGTGGCTTGAATTTTAACTTCAAGTTCCCAAAGACATCTCTTCGGTCAATTTCAAGTAGTGTTTTGCCTATGTGTTCTATGTATTTTATGGTTTCAGACTTTACATTTAAATCTTTAACTCATTTTGAATTAATTTTTGTGTATAGCGTTAGGAGTGATCTAGTTTCAGTTTTTTGCATGTGGCTTTCTAGTTTCCCAACACCATTTATTAAAGAGACTGTCCTTGCCCCATTGTGTGCCCTTGGCTCGTCTGCCATAAATAAATTTACCATATGTGTGTGGGTTTATTTCTGGGCTCCCAATTATATTGCATTATCTGTATGTCTACTGTTGTTCCAATACCATGCTCACAAGATTACTATTGCTTTTTGGTATATAGTTTGAAGTCAGGGAGCCTGACACTTCCATTTTTGTTCTGTTTCCTCAGGATTGTTTTTGCTATTCAGGATCTTTTGCAGTTCCAAATAAATTTCATGATTTTTGTTCTATTTCTAAGAAGAAAATTTTTGGGATTTTGATGGAGATTGTGTTGATTCTTTAAGTAATATGACAATTTTAAACATGAAAATTCCAATTAATAAACATAGAATATCTTTCCATTTTTCTGTGTCTTCTATTCTTTTAACAATACCTTATAGTTTTCAGAGTATGGGATTTTCACTTCTTTGGTTAAGCAATTCCATAGTGTTTTATTCTTTTTGAATATTAATTTTATAGCCTGCTACTTTACCATAATTGCTTATTGTTTTTAATAGTTTTTATTGTAGTCTTTGAAGCTCTCTATATTATTGTACTGTCTACAATAGTAATACTTTCACTTCTTCCTTTCCAGTTTGGATAACTTTATGTCCTTCTAATGCCTACTAGAATTGACATGGACTTCCAACATTATAGTAAATAATAGTTGAGAGAAGATATCCTTGCCTTGATCTTGATCTTAGAGGAAATATTTTTAGTTTTTCCACACTGAGTATGATTGGCTGTGGGTTGTCATATACAACCTCCATTATGTTGAAGTATGTTACATCTATACCCTTTTCTGAGAGTTTTTAACATAAAATGGTGTTGAATTTTATCAAGTGCTTTTTTATATTTATTGAGATGATCATATGGGTTTTGTCCTTCCTTATGTTTATGTAGTGTATTCTATTTATTGACTGCCAATTTGAACCATTCTTAGATCTCTGGATTCAGCCCAACTTGATCATAGTATAAGATTCTTTTAAGTAAGTTGCTGAATTTGATTTACTAGTATTTTGTTGAGGATTTTTGCATCAATATTCATCAAAGATACTGGTATATAATTTTCATTTTTGGTGCTGTCTGTCTGATATTGGGAACAGAGTAATTTTGGCATCATAAAGTGGAAGTTTATCTTCTTCAATTTTTTGGAACAGTTTGAGAATGATTGGTATTAATTCTTCTTTGAACATTTGGCAGAGTTCACTATTGAAACCATCTGGTCTGGGACTTGTTTTTTGGGAGATTTTGAATTACTGTTTCAATTTCCTTGTTTGTGATCGATCTGTTCAGGATTTCTATTTCTTCCTGGTATAGTCCTAGAATGTTATAGGTGTCCAAGAATTTGTCCTTTTCTTCTAGGTTCTCCAATTTGTTGCCATAAAGATGTTCATAATATTCTCTTATGATCCTCTGCATTTCTGTAGTATCAGTTGTAATTTCTCTTCTTTCATTTCTGATTTTATTTTTGTTTTCTTTATCTTCTTTATGAGTCTGGCTAATGGTTTGTCTATTTTGCTTATCCTTTCAAAAATTCAGCTCTTGTTTCATTGATTTTTGAAGTCTTATATTTCTTTTGCTGATTTCTTATCTAAGCTTTATTATTTCCTTCATTCTTCTAGATTCTGGTTTTGTTTTTCTTTTTTTAGTTCCTTTAGGTGAAGGTTTAGGTTTTTAATTCTTAGCTCTTCTTGTTTCCTGAGATAGGATTGTATGACTGTAAGTTTCCCTCTTTGTACTGCTTTTGCTGCATTCCATAGGTTCTGATAATTTGTGTCGTCATTTTTATTCGACTCTAGATATTTTTTAATTTCACCTTGATTTCTTCATTGACCAAGTAGTTGTCCAATAACATGCTGTTTATTGTCCACTCCTTTGCAGTTTTCCCCTTTCCTTTTTTTTTTTTTTTTTGCTGACACTGTCTATGAAAAGATGCTATATGTTTTCAATCTTTGTAAATTTATTTATTTAGATTATTCCATAAGCACTTTAAGTCTGTGTTTGTCTCTACATCTTAAGTGACTCTCTTGCCCACAGCATATCATTGGGTTTTGTTTCTTAATCCATTTAGCTACTCTGTGCCTTTAAATTGTTTATTATTAATGTATGATGACTTGCAACTGCCATTTTGACTTTTGCTTTCTGGTTTTGTTTATCTATTTATTCCCTTGTTTAGTTTTTTGTGAACTTCTTTTTGATTTAGATAGAAGAGCATCTTTACCATTTCTTGTAGGGGAGGTCTCATAACAAGAAATTCAGCTTTGGTTTGTCAGGGAAAACTTATTTTTCCCTCATATTTAAAAGTATGTTTTACAGGATATAATATCTGAGATTTCAGTTTACCTTGAAGTATTTTGAATATGTTGTTCCATTCTCTCCTGTCCTGTAGAGTTTCTGCTGAGAAGTCTGACAATAGTCTGATGGGAGTCGCTTTATATGTTACTTGTTTTTTTACCCTGTACTCCTTTCATAATCTTTGTCTTGTACTCTTGATACTTTCACAACTGTATGGCGTCATTGACTTGCAACTTCACTTCTTTCCCCAGGTTTGAAAACTTTTCATTAATTATTTCTTTGTATATGTTCTTTGTCCTTCCCTGTACTCTCTCCACCTTCTGGGATAATCAGTATAATGTTTTTAAAGGAAAGTTGTAGACAAGAATGAAGGGGTGTGTGTGTGTGTGTATGTGTGTGTGTGTGTGTGTGTGTGTGTGTGTGTGTGTGTGTGTGCCTTCCTGAAGGCAGGCAGGAAGAGAGAGGAAGAAGCATTTTATTTTTATTTAGTTGTTTCCTCCAGTCATAGGACATGAACTTGGATCCTTGGCATGTATGTGACCTGCACTCTGATGGAGTTGGCTGATTAATCTGTTATTCCTCCAGAGTGTGCCCCATTAATTATTTTGCCTTTCCTAATGAATTTGGATAGCTCTCAAGTGTTTTTTCACTGTTTATATGTTTAATTTATCTCTCTTCTTCCACCTGACTCCTTTCTACATTTCTGTCCTCCAGGACACTGATCCTTCTCTCCATTTAGTCAATTCTGTTTTCATAGCTTTCTTTGGCTCTCTTGATCTTGTTTATTTCATTCTCACCTCCTAAATCTGCTTTCTTCTTTTGTAAAATTTCAATTTCTGCCTTCTGGTTATAAATTTTGTGTTTGAATTCATTGACATGTTTTGCCGAGACCTCTTGTAGTTCTTTGAACGGTTTTTCTAAAATTTTGTTATGTCTTGGTGTTGTTTCATGACTGCTACTTTGAATTCTTTATCTGTTAAAAAAGAAATAATCATCCATTGCTTCAAAATTGGTTTCTGATGAGGTGTCATCTCTTCGTGATGCCATTATATCTTGAAATTTAAAAGTATATTGAGCAATTTCCCCCCATAAGATTCTTGTAGCTGAGCTGTTTATTTTTGTTTTATTGGCAGGCACTGCTCTGATTTTATTTAAATTTTGACCTTTGAAGGCTTGCATAGTAAGGATCTTTTGCTAAGTTAGGGAAGTGGAGGATGGCTGCTTGTTGGGAGAGGGGTACACAGGTGAGTGGGAGAGGGGTAGCTGTTGTGGTTTTCAAGGTGTTGGGGAACTTGTTCCTTTGGTTATCACCATTGTCAGGCAAGCAGGCAGAAAAAGAAAGAGGAAGAAACATTTTATTTACTTTTATTTTAGTTCTACATCTTGGTTGTTCCTCCAACCCCAGGATGTGAACCTGAGTCCTTGGGATGTATGTGGACTTCACTTTTGGCTGACTTATCTATTACTTCACCAGTATATGCCTATTTAAAAACTTGTTGTGGTCTTTTGGGACACTTATTAATTCATTTATATAATGGAATTTTCTTTTTTCCTAAACAGGTTCTGGGTGGGTCCTTTCTACCTCATAATTAAAATTATTTTCCTATGTTTTCTAACACTTTACAGCTTTGATTTTTATGTTTAGTTCTTTAATCCATGCATATTTTCTTGATTTCAAACTTTATTTTTGTGCAACCATTACAAGTATGCTCAAAGAAATAAAGGAAGCCAAGCAGAAAGAAGTAATGAAACATAAAAGATACTAACACCACTTAGATAGTACTATGTGCTAGACATTGCTTTAAGTATTTTACACAATTAACTTATTTAGTACTACTAATAACACTGTAAAGTAGGTACTATTATTATCTTTATTTTACAGATGAGGAGACAGAGGCATAGAGAGTTAGTAATATGACCAAAATCATACAGCTAATAAATGGTGAAACCAGAATTTGAACTGGCAACCTGGTACCAAAGCTCTTAACTGTTTTATACCTCTTCTCAGTTTACGGTAAGGGTTGAACTTTATTTTAAAAATAATCCCAATGCCATTTAAAAAATAGACCATCCTTTCCTTGGTGATTTCATATACTTTTTTATTGTATACTGTTTCCATATGTGTAGATCTTTGGGGCTATATCCCCTTCTAATTACTCTTTGTACCTTTTAAAAACTAATATCACACTTTAAAAATTAATAGCACCTTATCGATTTTATATTTGATATGGAAAGTCCTCCTTTGTTCTTTTTTAATAAAAGAAAGATAAAGGCAGCAATGAAGTCAAATAGGCAGGTAGGAAGGAAGAAAGAAGAGAAAGAAGCATTTATTTTTCTGTATCTGGTGATTCATCTTGGTTGTTGCCCCCTGAACCCAGGCTGTGAACCTGGGATCTCAGGATTTATGTGGACTATGCCAGCTGGAAGCCACAGACTTAAGTTCTAAACCACAAAGGCACACCCTCCTTTGTACTTTTTCAAAGATGTTTTGGCTGTTAATGTCTCATTTTCTTTAGAGGAAGAATGTTAGAATTATCAAGTTTAATTTACAAATCCTACCAATGTTTTTATTTTGATTGACTTTATAGTATTTGACTCCTTTATATTATTAAGCCTTTCCATCCAGCATCATGGTCTATCTTTCTAATTGTTTGAGACCTAGGTTTTCTTTTTTAAAGGAAAGCTGCAAGCAGGAATGAAGGTGAGCAGAAGTCATCAGGCAGGAAGGAAGAGAGAGGACGAAGAAGCACTTTATTTTAATTGTTCATCTTTGTTGCTCCCCTCTGCTAGGATGCTAACCTGGGTCCCTGGGAGGTATGTAGATTGCACCAGTCAAAGACAGCTGACCAAACTGCTACTCCATCAGGGCGTGCTGACTTATGACATTTTAATTGCAGAAAGGAAAGATTGTCGAAAGGTAAAATTTGAAAGTGATGAAGAAGTAGGTGCTCCAGGAGATAGAAGATTGACCTGACAGTACTTATACTTATACTGTTGAGGAAATATCTCTCTATTTGAGAAAAGAGGAAAAATGAGAGATAGCTATAGTGGTAGAAAATTGTGATGGAAACATGACCCAACGAGGGATATCATACTTGATGAGACTATCTAGTGGGGTCTTCACGAAGTATGTTTCAGTTTTTATGAAACTAGATTAGCTTTAAAGCAACTATTTTACTTGAATTTGTAAAAAAAGGTGACAGGAATGAGAGAATTTGTGAGCAATTATATTTTTGAGCATTTAAAAGCTAAATAATGAAATATCTACATATGCTAAATAGTTAAATATTTAAAGATATAAATATGAATTTATACAGACAAAATATGGATGGTTCTGTGCTTTCCTTTAGTGATTCTGTGTTCAAGATCAGGAGAAGAATGGGTCTCCCTGGTGGAGTAGCAATTAGGTCTGCCGCCTCTGACCAAGCGCAGTCCATACACACGCCAATGACCCAGGTTTGCATCTCAGGGCTGTGGGAAACAACCAATGTGAACAACTAAATAAAATAAAGTGCCTCTTTCTTCTTTCTCTTCCTGTCTATTTACCTAATCACCTTCATTCTTGCCTGCACTTTTAAAACAAACAAACAAAAAAGATCAGGAACAGAAGAGCTGATGGTTTTAAGTTTTAAGGTTTGGGGAAAATGAAATAGCAGGCATGACAAAAGATGTGGTTAGATTTACTATAAAAGAGTAGGGAGAGTTCAGTTATTTGTGATCCAAGTGAGAACAGAGACTAGATGTGGAAAGAGTATATTCAATATAAAAACTTTGAGTTAATCTTGGAGGTGAAACCTATATGGAGGTATAGACAGTGGCTAAGGAAGGACAAAAATGAAGAGGTGGTTAAGTTGCTAACATGGATGCTGAAGTCACTTAGGATAATAAACTAAAGTTACTAAGGAAGGAAAAACTGAACCCAGGAAATTCCTGTTCATGACACTGATGTTAAGAGATAGAAAGTGTAGATTTTAAGTGAAGAGAAACAGCAGGAAAATGGTGTGTAAAAAGTACAAATTGGCATCAGGAAGCAAGGATACAGGTAATTTAGTTCCTTATTCTGAGAAAAAGGGAGTGGGAGAAGATGAGACATGTACGAAAATGAATAGTGAAGCACGTATTGTCTTGAAGAAAGATCTTGCTTTGTTCTAAGAAGAAGGGAGGAGAGGTAGAAATAAATGTTAATATTAAGAGGCTATTGCTGCACCCCCTTGTTTATTACAGCATTATTTATAATAGCCAAAAATTGTGAACTATCAAAGCACCCATCATCAGATGAATAGATAAAGAAGATGTGGTATATGTACATAATGGAATATTACACAATCCCAAAAAGATGAAATCCTGTCATTTGCAGCAACATGGATGGAACTATGGGGGATTATACTAAGTGAAATAAGTCATAAGGAGAAAGACAAATGCTGGATTATCTCACTCATATGTGGGATGTAAAGAAACAAAGCAAAGGAACAGACTAAACCAGAACCAATTGATGATAGCAGCGGGGAAGTGGGGGGGTGGCAGGGGAAAGGGTGTGAGTTCCACTGGACAGTGGTGGAAGGCTTTTGGTAATTTAGTGGTGGGTTTGGTGTATTGTCATACATTTGATGAATGGTGAACCTGCACATAGAGGCTTATATTATTTTGTAAATTGAAGTTACATCAATATTTGTTTTAAATAAAAAGAACATTGCCTACAATTGTATGAGAAAAAATGTCTTTCTTTTAGGGTTGGGTAAGGTTATAGAGAGCCGTGAGAGTGAGGGTAAGGATTTAGAAAACAGAGTTATTAGAGATTTGGGGGGAAAGGCGGTCTGAGGAAAAGGGAATAATATAGCAAAGTTTGTGCATTGGTGAGGGTTGCATGGGGAAATTTTGAGAAGAAAGTTAGTGACCAATTGGAAAACTACAGAAATCCAGAAGAGACAAAAACAAAGCCTGACTCAAAGACGCCTGTGCATAAACTGAAGTTTTGGTCTCAGGGGGACAGAGAGCTTGGAAGAAGCAAAATTTAGATGAAGAAAAACCCAAGGACCATTGTGCTGTGAGGAAAGAAAACTGGGTTTAATTCTCACCTTTGTGGCTACATAGTTGTATGATGTATGTAAGATATTTAATCTTTCAAGACTTCATTTTTGCAAAATAATGAGGTTAAATTAGGTAACCTCAATGATCATTAATTTCCATTTCTAAATTATTTAATCAATGAGTGGAACTTTATCTTTCAATGTCTTTAGATACCAATAGTCCTGCATATAAGCTAATGCAAGATAGGCAGAAGTAGGAACCAATATAAAATTGAACTAGAAGACCAAATAAGAGAACAAATATGAAATTGACAAATGAGTAAGCAGTTTCTCAAACTTTAATGTGAATGGTACTTGGGGATATGCTTAAAGTGCAGATTCTTATTCAGTAGACCTGGAATGGAGCTTGAGATTCTTCGCTTCTAAAAATCTCCCAGGGGATACTGATGCTGCTGATTATTGACCATTCTTTAATCAAGAAATCTCCCAAAGAATGTAGCTCAGTGTTTCAGTCATCTTAGATTCCTTCGTAAAAGAATTGGGATTGCTTTCTTTTGGGATTCTTCCTGGTTACAAAACAGAATTTTTTGTCTCTTGGGGTTAGGTTTTTCCCTCCTCTTTAAGTGTCAGATTTCCTCCATTTTCTGTTTCTGTATAGTTTTAAAAATGAACCAGAGAATTTCCACTTTTATGAAATGGAATAGATGTACTTATTCTTATTCCTTCTGCTAAGTATAACCAAAACCCTTCAAATTGTTTATAAAACAAACATTTGAAGACTCTGAAAGGTAAACAGAAAAGGAAGACAAGTTAGGAAACTTAAGGCAAGGAATAAAACAGTGTTAAGTTTCATGAGTTTTCTTTCTGCTTCATATATCCCAGAGTAGGTACTAAAGATGCTAAAAGGCACAAATAAAAGACCTCCTAAAAGTGTGTATCTCTAGGAAAAGAACAAGGAAAAGGGAAGCAAGACAGAAAATGTTTCGACAAGAACAACTCTATTATAGTCAAATATCCCAGAAAAAATATGTGGTTGCAACCCAACTCACTTCCACTCTTGTGAGGGTATAATGAGGCAACCCCACTGCTGCCCAGGTGGTGTCAGAGAAAGTCAGGTATGGAAATGACACTTTCATCTTCCAATGGCTGATAATGATGTCTTCTCTCGACCCTATGAAATGTCAGTGAAGCCTACATTCCCACTCTTATCCTGAAGTAACAAGATGTCCCTCTCTCTCCCTTCTGAGTGATGTCAAGGGAGGAACAAAGTCTACAAGTACTTGTGCAGAGGCAGGAACTTTTGCCATCGCATAAAATGTAATGAGACACTCTCACCATAGTATTAAAGGAGATGATTGTGGGGTGCCATCTCCATCCAGTAGTAACAAGGAATTCTCCACCTTGAGTATCAACAGAGGCCAAGTGGGGAAAGTGAGCATCTAGTCCACCTAGAAGTTACAAGGCCAAACTACCTCCATTGCCATAGCAGTGTAAGAAAAAGTCAGCTAAAACAGAAAGTTTAAATGATATCCAGAGTCTTATAACATATGAGGTGCTCATGACATAACATTTTGTAATACAAAAATGTCCAAGTTTCAATAAAAAATTAAAAAAATCAGTTCCAGTTCCAAGATGGTAGAATGTTAAGTTCAGCTCATCTCCTCCCTACAGACACAATGAAACTATTCCTATTAACAACTACAAACTTTGAAAACAATAGGGACCAGAATTTTCACAAAGAAAGAGAATACTGCTTCACAAATGGTAGAAGTCAATTTGTCTTGATGTTAATGCTACCTGGTTCACAGAACCTGGGGTTCATGGGAAGGACCAGTGATAAGGACATTCTCCTCAGAACTGAAGGACTTTCCCTCTTAGCTACTGCTGCCACACCTGGGAACTGACCTTTAAGGACTTTTATTTGGAGACCAATAGGTCTCTGGGGTGAAAAGAACACAGAACAGATAGTGCAGGAAGCTGATAAAGTGTGCATAGATCTGACTGCAGGACTTTCATTTGTTGAACTAAAATCCTCAGTGTTGGGTAGAGCAAGACATAGACTCCTTGTGAACCAAGATAGGACTGGGCATCCTCTCCTGGGATCCTCTTTCAGCATGATGCAGGCACTAGAGGTCACCATAGTAGGAAAAGTCTAGGGTAAAATGCACCACCCCCACCGCCATTAGTGCACTTGTGTTGCTTGATGGTCTGTGCTCTCAGTTGCAGTTCTCTGACTGCCAAAGCCATACAGCCAAGTCTGCAACCCTGGAACAGAGAGATGAGCGATTTTCTGCAAAGAACATTCCATTCTCTGGCTCCCTCAGGGAAAGTCATCAGAAAGGCCCATGTTGAAACAGTAGTTTCTAACCCACCTGGGGCAACTGCTAAATAGCTTTACACATCTCCTTGCTACTTGCTAAAGCTTCTACCCCTGTGTCCCAGGGCTTGCTTTTGGTTCCTACTGGGGCTGCTGCTTCCCTGGAGGACTGAGTGATTCTCATAGGGGAGTATTCTTTGCTATTACCAGTTCCTAACTGTATCTGACCAGCGACCTCTGTCGGAACTATGGCCCACTTGTGGCCTAGGCCCATATCCCTTTGGACTCTCTCCTTGTGCCTTGATGTTCATGCCTAAGACTCTGGGGGAAAGCTCTGCATTCCCCACCCTAAATCCAACCATGTAGGCTTGACTCTCAGGCCTCAACATAGTGCTGGCTTTAGAACTTCAACAATTCCAAGTAGTACAAAGATCATACAACAAAGAAATCCTAGCTATCTGGACCAAAACCTCAGGCCTGCACACTTCAACTTGGCCTTTACACAAGGCTTTTAAATCAAGTACTTATAACCCATATGAAGAGAGTGCCAAACAGAATGAAGAGATAGAAATTTAGGTGAAATGATGTACCAAAGCAAAACTCCAAGGAAAATCTGAATGCAACAGGCAGGTCCTGGTGGAACAGCAATTAAGTCAATCATCTTCAAAGGAGCAATCCACATACCCTTGGGTTCGAGTCCCAAGTCCTGGGGGAAACAGTGTGAATAAATGAAAATTTTTTTAAATGCTGATTCTTCCTCTTTTCCCTTCCTGTCTGCCTGCCTACTTGCCTTCATTCTTACCTGCATCTGTCTTTGAAAACTATGAATGCAATGACCTGATTGATTTATTGCTTTTAGTATTTTATTGCAGTAACACTTCTTTACAAATTCCGTGGATAGATCTAGAGAAGATTACATTAGGTGAGATAAATCAAAAGAAGAAAGGTAGTTACCAGATGATTTCACTCATAGGTGGAATGTGAAAAGACAAAACAAAGGAGCAGATGAAATAAAACCAACCCTTGGACACTTGCAATAGAACTGAGGTTACCAATAGGGAATGGGATAGGATGGGGGCAAATGGTGGTGGAGCCCGCTGGACAACGATGAAGAACATTTGGTGATTTGATGGAGTGTAAGGTGTGTTGACATATATCTTAGGAATGGGGAAACTGCACATATGGGATCTACACATATGAGTTTATTTTAATTTGTAAAAAAAAAAGTCATTGCAATGAAATTCTAAAAAAAAATCAGAAGGAAGAAAGAAAAAAAGAAAAACTTATGTTCTATATAAAATGTTTCTAGCAGTTTCATTTGTAAAAGCCCCAAACTGGAAACAAACTAGAAAGCCTTTAATAGGTGAATGGTTTAAGCAAAATGTGCTTCACCAATACCATGGAATACTGCTACTCAGCAGTGAAAATGATATGATACATGGAGCAACTTGACGAATCCAGAGAATTATCCTGAATTTAAAAAAAAGCCAATTCTGGATAAAGAAGATTTGGTTTATATACATAATAGATTACTACTGGGCTATTTAAAAACTATGGAATCTTGCCATTTGTAACAACATGTATGGAACTCAAAGTGGGGGAAATATGCTAAGTGAAATAAGTCAGAAAAAGAAAGACATACACCACATGATTTCACTCACATGTGGAATATGAAGAAACAGATCAAATGAACAAACAAAAAACAACCCTTATATTCTGACAACAGAATGGTGATTATTAGAGAGGAAGGGAGTTGGGGTAAGAGAAATGGGCAGGAGTTGGTCAATTGGATGGTCGTGAATGGTAACTAGAACTTTGGTGGTAGGTATAGTGTGGTATCATATATTTGAAGAGGTGTGAAGTTTTATTCTTAAAACTTATACAGTATTGAAAATCAATATTGCCTCAAAAAAAGAGTCAATCTCAAAATGTTATAGACTATACTATTCCAAATCTCAAAAGTTATATGCTGCATGATTCAATTTATGTAATATTCCTAAATTACACTTTAAACTAATCTAGAATATAAATCTTCTGTATAGTACAAAGGTTGCTTGCTCAAGCATATAGGTCATCCCTTTGCTTTTTCTTTGATAGTAGTTCCTCTATGCCAACTTGAACCTCTCCTTTGCACTGAAATTTCCTAGCAAAAGCAAGTAAAAAATATGTGTTTTCTGGTGTAAATAGCTTTGGAATTAAGGTCAGAAGGGCTCTAGTCCTGACTCTCATTTATTAGCAATCTGAATTTACGCAAATAGATAACTTGATTTTTCCTCTGATTCTACCTTTATGGCATTTATTTCATTTCAAATTTATTCCTGGGCCATAAGTTTTATTTATTTAATTTATTTTTATTTTTTAAAGAGGAAAGAAGACAGGCCAGAATGAAGGAAGATAGTAGACAGGAAGAGAGAGAAGTAAGAAGCATTTTATTTATTTAGCTGTAATTTTCAGTTGTTCCCCCTGGCCCTGGGGCATGAACATGGGTCCTTAGGTTGTGTGTGGACTGCTCCCCAAGCATGGGCTTAACAACTGAGCCACCAGGGAATGCCATAAGTTTTCATTTTTTAAGCTGTTTTCTGGTATATATTTTCTGTGCAATCACCTTTTCTGGTCTAGAAACAATTGTCTCTTTTTCAGTAAAGATCACCTCAGTGTTCAGGGAGAAGTTGTGTATGGGTAATCTAACCATGAGCCCTGTAATTTATTTTTTTAAGGAAAGGTGCAGGCAGGTATAAAGACAAGTAGGCAGGTAGTCAGGCAGGGATAGATAGGAAAGGCATCTTATTTATATTTATTTAGTTGTTCATCCTGGGTACTCCCCGCCAACCCCGGGTCATGAACCTGTGTCCTGGATGTACATGGACCATGCCCCATGAACCTACATGCTAGACCATCAGGGCACACCCAAGCTTAATAAGTTATGCATCACATTTTGGGGCCTTTGTTCATCTGGATTTGCTCAATGACCAATCAGCATTAAAAGACCTAAATTGAACTTTACTCTCTGAATTTTAAAGCATGTGCCAGGGGAACTACGAAGATAAACAACTAAATAAAATTTCAAAAAATGAAGTGCTTCTTTCTCCTCTCTCTTCCTGCCTTCCTGCCTGCCTGTTAACGTTGATTTATACCTGTACCTTTCCTTTAAAAAACAACCATAAAAATCAAAGGAGATGATAAATTGGACTTCACTGAAATTTAAAATATTGGTTTTTTAAATGATACCCTTAAGAAATGAAAAGATACATGCCCTGGTAGCTTAGTGGTTAAGTTCACCGGGCTAGTCCAGATGCATCCCAAGGACCTGGATTCATGACAAGGAACCCAACAGAACCAAGATGAACAGCTAAATAAAAATAAATAAACACTTTGTTTTCCTCTCCCTGCCTGCCTGTCTACTCACCTTCATTCTTTCCTGCACCTGTCTTTTATTTAAAAAAGAAAATGAAAAGATAAGCCAGATAGTGGAAGAAAATATTTACAAATGATGTATCTGATAAAGGTTTTGTATCTAGAATACATAAAAAAACTCTTGCAACTCAATGAAAAAATAGCCCCATTTTTAAATGAGAAAATAATTGAACATATATTTTTACAAAGAAGATATATAAATGGTCAATACTTACATGAACAAATTATCAACTTCATTAGCCATCAAAGAAATGCAAAGAACTGAACTGTATTAGACAATTGCCCAGTAATTTATGTGCTCAAGAGATTTGAAAATGTATGTCCACACAAAGACTTGTACATAGATGTTCATAGCAGTATTATTCATAATAGCCAAAAATGAAAACAACTTGAATGTCTATCAAGTAGTGAGTAAAGAATATGTGATCTAGTCATTCAACAGAATATAATAACATTCAACTTATTCAGCAGTAGAAAAGAATGAAATACTGATACAGGCTACAACTTGGATGAACTTAAAAATACCACACTAAATTGAAAGAAACCAGATACAAGAGGTCATATATTATATGATTCCATTTATATAAAGTGTCCTGAAAAAGAGTATCTATAGAGATAGAAATAAAATCAGTGGTTGGCTGGACTTGAAGATGGAAGCAAGGATTGACTGCAAAAGGCCAAGAGAAAACTTGGGGTAATGGAAATATTCAAAAATTGAATTGTGATTGATAGTTCTATAACCATAAATTTACTAAACATCAATGAACATTATATATACAATGTGTGAATTTAATAGCATATAAATGTTACTTCAATAAAGTGTATTCGAAAATCACTCAATAAACCTGTACTGAAAAAAATCAGTAGAGGAATGACTAAAATATAGAGCTTCAGTGCTCCTTCTATTATATTACCTGCCTCTGAGAAATAGTGAGAATAACTATAAACTTTTTCAAAGGGTTAATGTCATAACAGGGGGAGTAAAAACTCTATCAGATTTTGAAAATACAAAATAATTTCAATTCGATGCCAAGTGGTAGTGCTGTTTTGACCTTATACAGTGTACACCTGTATTAGAAAATTTCTACTTTTAACTATATTTCATAACAGAGAAAAATTTTGTAGTATCTACATTGAAATATGGATTTAACTGCTCAAAATTTTATCAGAAAGCAGTTTCCATTTGATTTCTAATATGCAAAACAGTTCAGCTCTTTAAAATCAGCTGAAAGTTTAATATTGCTGTTTGACTTACGGTATGGTTAGTAAGGCTCAGAGTATCTTCAAAATAGCCCCAAACTTCTTCCAGAGGACAGAGTTCTGCACTTAATGCTTCATCTGGCACTAAGAGGTTAAACAAGTTATGCATACATTAGCTGAAAATGAAAAAGAAGAGACTCATTCTATAAAGAAATCACTGCCTTCATGACTAACTATAATATGGATCTCATGCCAGACTAAGAGCTTCAAAACACTTTTATTTTTTCCTCAATTTTATGTGGCCCACAACCTCAGAAGAAGCTATAAAAGGGGCTGACCAATTCTTCCATGCACTGAGCTGTGATTGTTTACTATATTTTATGAACTGGTTTAATTTCTACATTTCTGTACATTTGGCATAATTAGTAATGAAACAAAGATAGAAAGGTACTTAGTAATTTAAATATATACATACATATGTGTATGTGTGTATATATAAAGGAGCAACTTTACCCCTCTTTATCTCCATTAGGATAAACAGACACCTTGATCTTGCTAAATAATCTCGGTCTACAATACAGTTCTCAAAATGGAACTGTTCTGAGGGCTTTCCCCTGCCCCCAGGAATTATAAGAGTGCCCCTGACCATCTTTTAAGTTGGACTAGTTTAGTATGATTGATGACTTATAGGGCACTGACTATAGATAGTTGTTTAAGAGGCTAAGTTGGTTTGGTATTGAATTACTTCTATCCTGTATTTCAAAATATTGATTCTTTTTGTGGAGCAATAAAGCCCTTTTTAAGTCCTTTAGCACAATGGAAGGATAGTGTGCAGGCATTTCCATTGCTAATGCTATAGGACAGGAATAAAGAAGGTTGTGAACACAATAATCTCATCCATCATAATATTTATTCTAGACTACAACTTGCTTTCTCTAACAAAACTACCCTTAAATAGATGAACAAAATAAGCAAACAAAAATGAATTTTATAAAATGATGACTCTACAAAGGCTTTCAGAGATAGCTTTTACTTTCTGGGCAGAGTAACATGGTAGGATTGCTAGGTTATATCTTTTCTTCAACAAACATCAACGGAGAACCTACTACTGTTTCTGTAACCTGAAGGCAATCATGAAGGTGAAGCAAAAATCCTAGAGGCATACTAAGAAGGAAACAGAAAGCATATGAGTGAAAGAACATCAATCAAAAACAGATTCATACTACAATATACTATTTCTGATTCTAAAAATAGGAAATACTTGACAGTAATGACAGTAAGTATTAGAAATAACAAACCTTAAAATTTCCAGATGCATTTACCAGGCCTCTAAAATTGGAGTTCCGTTATACAAGGAGCAATGCTCACCATCAATGTCCATAAAGTATACATACCTGTTCCATGTCTCTAGGAATGTTGTTGTGCAACTCAAAGAAAGGCAAATGTGACTTTGGTTCACTAATGGTTACCTAATAACCTTACTAATTACATACTAGCTTCTGAGGAGAGTGATAGATAAAAAGGAAGATAATTAGGCCATTTCCTGCAGTGTCTCTCCACAGAGACCCTGGGTGTCCAAACCTTACTTATCACCCAGGAGTCTGAGGGTGAAAATTTTGGTAAAAATATTACCAATATTTCTCTATATGCCTTAATACATTGCTAAGATTTTATCACCTTTCACAAGTGAAGCAGTCGATGATCATTTCTAGCTAGCTGAGCAAAACTTCCTAAATTTTGAGCTACCTTCAATGTAGTTATATAATTCAATTACACACATATAATATGCACATCTATTATGAGTAATGTGCTTCTCTAGAATTTATAAGTGCAATAAATATAAGTAATTATTGTTCATGACCCTAAAAAGTTTAATGCAAAAATGATATAATACAAAATAGTTCAAAAATGCTGAGACAGAGAAGAGAAGCGAAGAGAAGAGAAGAGAGGAGAAGAGAAGAGAACTTTGTTTTTCACCTGGAGGTAAGAGAGGAAACAGAAGAAAAAAGTAGTAAGATCTAAATGGGTAGCAGCCTTCCAGAAACATAAATATAGCTCTTACATGCAATTGCTTCAACAAACATCTAAATATTTTACTTTCTAAATGAGGCAGTTCTCATACTGGTTCCAGAAACTGCTCCAGTAATGGATCATTCATTTTGGCTTTAATTTCAAATTCATACAACAGAAGCAATGTCTCACACGGATCATTTGAGAAGTCCCCCGAGAAAGAGGTAAAAAAATTCTCTGATTACACTTCATTATTCTCTCCTGTTCTAATCTCTCTTCCAGGGAGATTTTCCTATTAAGGAAAATTAATTATACTTACAATTTGAAGGTTATCCCAGCTTCTGTAGGTTGAACAATTTAAAATCTATAAATTCAATAATGCTTTTAGGATCTAATAATGCATTCACTAGTTTCCTTAATTTTCTGAAATTATTGCCATAGTGCTCCTAAATAGCCTAGAAAAAGTCTTGCTGCTATCATATTCAAACCCAATGTTTACTTGCCTCCTGTGACCCTTCCCTAGATCCATGCTCACTTTAATGGCAGAGTTCACCTGAAGATACAGTGCTATATAAACCAACCATAGTTTTATTATAAATTAAAAATAGAAGATTTTCCAATTTATTTAGTCAATAGTATTTCTTGGATATTACTATGGGTAGACTCTTGTATCAGGTAGCATATACAACACTGTTGAGACTATTTACTCATCCTTGGTAGATAGAACTTCTAAAGAAGTTTTCAGGTATAGTATACCTATAATAAACTGACTGAAGTACATTAACATTAAGTGAACAACTTGGTAATTATGTTCAAATCCAGGTAACCACTACCCATATCATAATACAAAACACTTCCAACACTTGTACTCCTTTTCAGTAAATACCACCTCAGCAGAGTTAAAAACTATTTTGAAATCTTACATTATTGATTGTTATCGCCTGTTTAGTTTTTTTTTTTTTTTAAGGAAAGGTATAGACAGGAATGAAGGTTATCAGAGGCAGGCAGGCAGAGAGAATAGGAAAAAGTACTTTATTTTATTTTAGTTGTTCATCTTGGTTGTTCTTCTGGGCCTGGGTCTTCAACTGGGGACCTTGGGATGCATGTGGACTACACTCAGGGCATACTAGACCATAAGACACCAGGGTGTATCAATTATTGCTTATTCTTGAATTTCATTGATGATACACAGAAATAAATCAACTTTTTTGGTGGAAAAAGGACTTTATGGTAGAGATAAAAATGGATGAGGAAAATATGGCTAAATGTGAACAAAATTGTTAAAACCTGGTGATGTTTGTGGACGTTCAATATACTATGCTCTCCACTTTTCTGTATGTTTTTCAAAAATATTATTGCAGTAATTTTGATTTTACACATTAAAATAAGCTCATATGTATAGGTTCTCCATATGTGTAATTTCCCTATTCCTAAAATATATGTTAATACACCCTGCCCTCCACCAAATCACCAAGTGTTCTTCACCATTGTCCAGTGGGTTCCACCACCAATTGCCCCCGCCCATCAGCGTCCCATTCCCTGTTGGTAGCTTCAGTTCTGTTGCAAGTGTCCAAGGGTTGGTGTTGTTTCATCAGTTCCTTTATATTTTATATTTGCATTCCACCTATGAATGAGATAATCTGGTATCTTTCTTCTTTTGACTTATTTCACTTAGCATAATCCCCTTTAGATCCATCCATGTTGATTCGAATGACAGGACTTCATCTCATCTAAGGGCTGTGTAGTATTCCATTGTGAATATATACCACATCTTCTTTATCCATTCATCTGATGATGACCACTTAGGTAGTTTTTAGTTCTTAGCTATTGTGAACAGGGCTTCGATAAACATGGGGGGTGCACAACTCTCTGCAAATCAGTGTTTTTGCATCTTTTGGGGAAATACACAGAAGTGGAATGGCTGGATCATACAGAATTTCCACATTGAACTTTTTGAGGTGTCTCCATATCGTTTCCAAAGGAGTTGCACAAATTTGCACTCCCACCAACAGTGTGAAAATTTTCCTTTTTCCACATCCTTTCCAGATTTTGTTGTTTCCAGACTTTTGGATAATAGCCAGTCCCTCAGGTGTAAGGTGTTATCTCATTGTTTAGATTTACATTTCCCTGATAGCCAGAGAGTAGGGACATCTTTTTATGTGCCTGTTGGCCTTCTGTTTATCCTCTTCAGAAAAATGTCTCTCCAATTCCTCTTCCATTTTTTTTTATTGGATTGCCTGTTTTTCTGTCAGTGAGTTCTTTATAAATTTTGAATATTAAAACCTTGTCAGAAATATGGAACTCAAATATCTTCTCCAAGTTAGTAGATTGTCTTTTTGTTACGGTGATGTTTTCTTTCACTGTGAAGAAGTTTTTTAGGTGTATTTAGTCACAGTAATTTTCTTTTTGTTTCCCTTGATGCTGGAGTTGAATCCCCAAAGACCTCTGATGTCATGGATTGATCTTCCTATGTTGTCTTCTAAGAATTTTATGGTTTTTGGACTTATGTTCAAGTCTCTAGTTCATTCTGAGTTAATTTTTGTGAATGGTGTTAGAGAGCAATCTAGCTTTATTATTTTGCATGTGGCTGTCTAGTTCTCCCAACACCATTTATTGAAGAGATTCTCTGTTCTCCATCATGTGTTTGGCTACTTTGTCATAGATTAACTGACTTTATGTGACTGGATCAGTTTTTGTTGACTCAGTTCTATTCCAATGATCTGTTCCTCTGTTATTGTTCAAGTATCATACTATTTTGATCACTATCACTTTGTAGTGTAACTCAAAGTCTGGGAGTGCAATCCACCCAGATTCATTATTTTTCTCATAATTGCCTGGGCTATTCAGGGTCTTTCGTTGTTCTATACAAATTTTAAGTTTTTTTTCTTTCATTTGTTCTATTTCCTGGAAATAAGCCCATGAAATTTTTTTTAAGGGAAGGGAAATGCAGGAATGAAAGCGAGAAGAGAGAGAAGCATTTTTATTTTATTTTCATGTAGTTGTCTACACTGGTTGTTTTCCCCTGGACCCAGGACTCAAACTCAATGGAATGTAGCTTCTTAACAGGGAATGCATCAAATCAGTATATTTCTTTAGGTAAGATGACCATTTTAATGGTATTTATTCTTCCCAACCATGAGGAAGGGGATGTCTGTCCATCTCTTTATATCCTTCTATATTTCTTTTATAAGGACTTGCAGTTTTCATTGTACAGGTCTTTCACATCCTTTGTTAAGTATATTCCAAGAGAGGTGATTCTTTTTATTTCTATTTTAAAGAGCGTTACTTTCTTAATTTCATTTTCTTCTAGTGTGTCATTTGTATATGATAATGATTAGTTCTAGTAGTTTTTTGACTGAGTTTTTAGGTTTTTCAATAAATATAATCATGTCATCTGCAAATAATGATAGTTTTACTTTCACCTTTCCAATTCGAATTCCTTTTATTTCCTTTTCTTGCCTAAACTCTGGCTAAATACAATGTTAAATTGTATTGGTGAGAGTACACAGACTTGCCTTGTTCCTGACCTTAGAGGAAATACTTGCAATTTTTTTTGCCATTGACTATGATGTTGACTGTGTATTTGTCATATATAGCCTTTATGTTGAGGATGTACCTTCCATTCCCATTAGATGTAGGTTTTCTTTTTTATCATAAATGGGTGTTGGATCTTGTCAAAATCTTTCTCTGTGCTATGTGTATGATCATGTGTTTTTCTCCTTGCTCTTGTTGCTCTTGTTGCATTACATTAATAGATTTATGAATGTTGAACCATCCTTTACCCCTGGGATGAATTCCACATGTTCATAATGGATGATCTTTTTGATGCATTGTCAAATTTGGTTCACTAATATTTTGCTGAGAATTTTTTCATCTATGTTCATTAGAGATATCCCTCTGTAATTTTCTTTCTTGGTGATGTCTCTATCAGCTTTTGGTATCACTGAGATGTTAGCCCATGAAAAGTATTTGGGAGTGACCCCTATTCTTCAATATTTTGGAAGAGTTTGAGAGTAACAGATATTCTTTTCTGAAGGTGTGTTAGAATTCATTAGAAAAACCATCTGGTCATGGGCTTTTATTTTTAGGGAGACTTTTGAGTATCTCTTTAATTTCTTTGCTTGTGACTTTTCTATACAGGCTTTCTAATTCTTCCAGGTTCAGTCTTGATAGACTGCATTTTTCTAAAAATCTTTCCATGTCCTTTGTTGGCATAGAGCTGTTCATAGTAGTCCCTTTTAATGTTTTGTATTTTTGTGGTTCCATTGTAACTTCTCCCTTTCATTTCTGATTCTAGTTATGAACGTTTTCTCCTTTTTTTTCTTTGTGAGTCTAGCCAATGGCTTGTCAATTTTGTTCATTTTTTCAAAGAACCAACTTTCAGTTTCACTGATCTTCTGAATTTTCTTTTTGTTTTCTATTTCATTTATTTCTGCTTGAATTTTTTTATTTCCTTTCTTCTACTGAAATTTAATCTTTAATTGTTCTTTCTCTAGTTGTTTTAAACGTGGAAGCAAGTTAGTCTTGAGCTCATTCCAATGCTACACATTTTGCTATCCTCTCCACATTTTATACTTTTGCAGTCTTGTTCTTCTAAGTGGGGTTTCATTATACAGAACTTCTTGTATTTCTTGTAAGGTTGGTTTCTTGGGGATCAATTATTTGAACTTTTGTTTTTCTGTAAAGCTTTTTATCATTACTCCAATCATAAGGTATAATTTAGTTGGTTGAATAACATGTTTTCATGACAAAACCAATCAAAAAACTACGAATAGAATGGAACTTCCTCAGCATAATAAAGAGACTCTACAAAATACCCACAGATAACAGCAAAATGATGAAAGACTGGATTCTTTCTCATGAAGAACAAGATGAAGATGCTCATTTCCATAATGGTTAGTCAGCACTGTACTGGAAGTTCTAGCCAAGCAAATTTGGCAATAAAAAATAAATAAAGACATGAAGACTGGGAAAGAAGTAGTGAAATTATCTCTATTCATATACAATGTAATCTTGTAAAAAGATTACTAGGGAATCCAATAAAAATAGAACAAGTTCAAAATGATATATATGAAAAAATCAGTTCCACTTTTATACAATAGTAATATACAAACCAGAAATAAGATTAACAAAACAACACTTAAAATAGCATCAAAAAGAGTTAAATACTTAGCAATAAATTACCAAAAGTGTAGGATTTATACATAGAAAACTAATAAAATATCTATCATTGAAATGAATTAAATAATATGTATATAAGCAAAAAAATTCCATGTTCATGAATAGGAAGACTTAATTCTGTTAAGAGGACAATACTCCAGTTCCAAAAATAATCTACAAATTCAAAACAATCCTTATCAGAATTCCAGCTGGATTTTTGATTTAAAAAAAACTTACAGGCCTATCTTAAAATTCATATGGATGTACAAGGGACCCAGAATAGCCAAGTAATACTGAAAGAGAACAAATTTGGAGGACTTGCTGATTTCAAAAGTTAAAGAAATGATAATTAAGAATGTGTGGCACTGACAGAAGATGTATATCTCATCGGAAAAGAATTGACAATACAGAAACAAAAGTATACCTATGATCAGCTAATTTTTCACAAGGAAGCAAATATCATTTAATAGAGAATAGATTCACAGTGGTCCTGGGACAACTGAAAAGCCACAGTATTAGGTTGAACTCTCACCTCAAAACAAATACAAAGATTTATTCAATATAAATCAAATACCTAAAGGTAACCACTCAATAAAAAGACAAATAACCCAATTAAACAAAGTGCCTGAATGGATATTTCTCCAAAGAAAATACACAAATAACTAAGTGGTATATGAAAAGATACTCAGCCCCATCAGTTTTCAGAAAAATCATTCATCAAGAAATCAAAACCACAATGGGATACCATTATACACTCACTAGAATGGCTAGAATCAAAGAGTCCACTAACAGAAGTGCTAGCATGGGGGTGGAGATATAAAAAGCCCCATACACTACTGCTGAACATATAAAATGGCAAAATTGCTTTGAAAACAGTTTGCAAGTTCCTCAAATGATAAAACAATGTTAACATTCAACCTAAGTATGGACTCAAGACAAATGAAAACATACAGTGACATGAAAACTTGTGCACAAATTTTTACAGCAACATTGTCAACATAGCCAAAAATGGAAACAACTCAAATTTCCATCAATTGATGAATGGGTAAATAAAACATGGTATATCCATACAATGGAATTTGTACTGATATATGCCATAATGTTGATGAACTTTGAAACTATTATGCTAAGTGAAAGAAGCAAATCACAAAAGTCCACATATATAATGCCATTTATATGAAATGTCCAAAATATGGAAAGTTATAGAGATACAAAGTAGGTTAATGGTTGCTTAGGATTCCTGGGGGAAATGCAGTCATAGAGTGTAATAGTTAAAGGGTATGAGGTTTTTTTTTTGAGATGGTAGAATGTTTAAAAATTGACTGTTGCTGGACTTTGCTCATATCTGTGAATATGCTAAAATCCATTGAATTATACACTGTGAATTATATAACATGCAAATTATCTCAACAAAGTTGCTTTTAAAAACAAATGTATACTGTGTAACATTCCTTTGTGCCTGATTTCTTTTCCTCATGCTAATATTTCACACTCATATGTGTGATAGGTATATCAGAAGTCCATTCCTTTATTGCTTTGTAGTATTGCATTGTATAAATATAACACAATTTATTTAACAAATAATGTTATTTCAGAATATGAGCAGAGCAGTCTTGAACACTCTTGTACATATTTTGGTAAACAAGTGCAATCATTTCACCTGAGTATATATCTAGCAGTAGGATTGCTGGGTTACTGACGCAATAGAAGCATGTTTGGTTAACAGACACTATTAAAACGGTTTTTCAATGTTGTTGTGCAAATTTACATTTGCAACAGCAATGTATCAGAGTTTCAGTTGCTTCCCATCCTCATTAACATTTAGTATCTTCATTATTATCATTTCAGTGAGTATGCAGTACTCTCTCATTGTGGTCTTAATTTAAATTTTCCGGTGGGTAATGATGTTGAGCATTTTCCCTTTGTTTATTAACCATTTGCATATCCTATTTTGTGACTTTCCTGTTCAATTCTTTTGCCTAATTAAAAATTTTTTGAAAAATGTATTGAATATTGCGTAGTGTTATAAAGGTTTGAGGTGTGTATCATTGTAAATCAACATCTGTAAATACTAACTTCACCAGTGAAAGTTCAATTCTATCCTTCACCATATAATTTACTTCCTTTGTCCAATTTGTCCACCCTCTTATCCCTGCCTTCTGCTAACCATCATAATTTGTTCATATAGCCTGTTTGTTCTGAAAGTCTATTTGTTTGATTGGTTCATTCAGTTCCTTAATCTGTCACGTATGGGTGAGACAATATGTTGTTTGTCCTCCTCTTTCTGAATAATTTCACTTAAAAATACCCTCTAGGTCTATCCATGTTGTTACAAATGGCAGGAGCTCATCTATTTTTCATAGCTGAATAGTATTCAGTTGAAGGGTATTTAGGGTGTTTCCAACTTCATCCTATTATAAATAATGCTGCAATGAACAGAGTGGTACATATAACTCATCAAATTAGTGTTTTAATATTCTTTGGATAGTCAGAAGTGCAATAGTTGTATCATATGGTATTTCTATTATTAATTTTTTCTTTTTTTGAAAATACTTTATTGAAGAAAACAATATATTAAACTATATTGGCTTAAAGTATGCATCCTCATAAATCAACATCTATACATTAAATTCATCACCATTTTAGTTCTTCCTTCAGCATACAATTGATCCCAAATTTGTCTTCCCTTCTGGTAACCACTAATTTTATTTTATTGACTAAAAGTCTATTTTTATTTGCTTTAGTTCATTTTTGCTTAGTTTCCTTATAGACCACATGAGTAAAATCATATGATGTCTTTCTCCTTACAGCTTATCTACTCAGCATAAATCCCTCTATCCATCCATGTTGTTGTAAGTGGTAGACCCACATATTTTTTGAGAGCTGACTGTTCATTGGCTATAAATACCATGACTTCTTTGTCCACTCATCTGTCAGTGGCCACTTAGGTTGCTTCCAGATCTTGGTTATTGCAAATAACACTGCAATGAACATGGGTTTGCATAAATCTCTACAAATCAATGTTGTGATTTTAGGGTAAACATGAGGCAGTGAGATAACTGAATCATATAGAATTTCCATTTTTAATTTTTAAGCAATCTCCATATTGTTTTTCATAATAGCTATGCCAGCTTACATTCCCACCAAGACCGTACAAGGCATCCCTTTTCTCCATATACTCAACAACACTTGTTTCTTCTCTTTTTGATAATACCCATCCCCACCTGTGTGAGGTGCTATCTAATTGTGATTTTGATTTGCATTTCCTTAATAGTTAGAAATGATTAGCATCTTTTCAGGTGTCTGTTGGTCATCAGTGCATCTTCCTTGTATAAGTGTCTATTCCAATCTTCTGCTCATTTTTGAATCAGGTTGCTCATTTATTTGTTGTTGAGCTTTCAAAATAAAAAAAAAATAACCAAAAATATTATTGAAGGAATATTGCATCTTAACATTATATAGGCTTAAGGTGTGCATCACTGCAAATCAATATCTGTATATAACACATTTGTTTACAACCAGCAGTCTAATTCTATCCTTCACCATATAATTGACACCTTATACTCAACTTGCCATGCCCTCCCACTTCCCTTCTGGTACTCCTCATTTGATTATATAGAGTAAGAATCTATTTTTGTTTTATTTGTTTCTTTGGCCTCTCTATAAACCACATGTCAGTGAAATCATACAATGTTGCCTTTCTCCTCTGGCTAATCTCACTAAGAATAATTCCCTCTAGGTTCATCCAAATGACAGGATTTCATCTTTTTTTTAGGCTGGATTTATCCACTAATCTGTCATGGGCACTTAGGTTGCTTCCAGTTCTTGGCTATTGTAAATACTGCTGCAATAAATATGGGGGTGTATATAGCTCTTTAGTGTTTTTGTACTAAGGGGGTAAATACTCAGAAGTGGGATAATGGGATAAAAAGGAATTCTATTTCCAAATTTTTGAGGAATCTCCGTAGTGCTTTCCATAAGGTTGCAAAAATTTACACTCCTTCCAACAGTGTACAAGGGTTCCCTTTTCTCTGCATCCTTGCCAACATTAGTTATTTCCACATCTTTGGTTAATAGCCATTATCAAAGATGTGAAGTAATATCTCATTGCTTTTGTTCAAATTTCCCTAATAATAACAGAGGAAAACATCTCTTCATGTGTCTATTGGCTATCTGTATGCCTATTTGGGAGAAGTGTCTATTCAGATTTTCTGCCCATTTAAAAACTGGATTGTTTATTTATTGTTAACTTTTATGAGTTCTTTATTTTGGATAAAAACTCCTTTTTAGGTATATGGTATGCAAATTTCCTCTCTTATTCAGCATGATGTATTTTCAATTTAATGATAGCTTATTTCACTGTGCAGAAGTCTTTTAGTTTGATAAAGTCCTCTTTATTTTGGCTTTTGTTTCCCTTGAGAGTGGAGTTGATTCCAAGTATCCCTTAGGTCACCACCAAGGACTCTTTCTATGTGATTTTTTTTCTATGTGGTTTATGGTTTTCAGGTCTTACATTCATTTCAGGTCTTTAAATTATTTTGAGTTAATTTTGTGTGTGGTGTTAGTCTAGTTTCATTCTTTTGCATTTGGCTGTCCAGTTGTTTCCCAGCACCATTTGTTGAAGAGACTGTCCTTGCTCATTTTCTCTTTTGTCATAAATTAGCTGTCCATATATGTACGATTTTATTTCTGGGCTCTTAATTCTATTCTGTTGATCTATGCATCTGTTTTTATTCCAATACCATGCTGATTTGATTACTATTGCTCTGTAGTAAAGTTTGAATTCAGGGAGAGTGATACCTCCATTTTTGTTCCTTTATCCTCAGGATTGTGCTTGCTATTCATGTGTTTTGTATAGCTCCAAATAAATTTCATTTTTGTTCTATTTCTGTGAAGAGTGTAGTTAAGATTTTTGATGGAGATTGTGTTAAATATGTATTTTACTTGAGGTAATATAGCCATTTTAACAAATACTAATCCTTCCAATCCATGAGCATGTAATATCTTTCCATTTCTCTGTGTTTCCTTCTATTTATTTAAAAAATATCTTACAGTTTTTAAAAGTACAGGTCTTTCACTTCTTTGGTTATGCTTATTCTAAGGTATTTATATCTTTTGGTCAATTGTAAATGGGGTTGCTTATAACAATCTATTTCTGATGGCTCATTATAATTAGAAATGCAACTGATTTTTACACATTGAATTTGTTGCCTACACTACTTTTTTTGTCTTTTTAAAGAGCAAAAGGAACGAGGGGAAAGGAGGATGAAACATTTAAGGGAGGAATCGTGTGATTTTTTTTCACCCCAGCTCCAGATCTTGAACCCAGGTCCATGGTCCAAATATCTCAGCAGCCTGACCCACAAGGTCATCTCTGTAGTCTACAGCTTTAGTCAATTTGTTTATTAGTTCCAATAGATTTTTAGTGTAGTCTTTAAGGTTTTCTATGTACAAAATTTTATCATCTACAAAAGTTACAGTTTTACTTTTTCCTATGTGGATGCTTTTTCTTTCTTTTTCTTATTAAATTGCTCTCATTAGGACTTTTAATACCATATTGAATGGTAGTGGTATTAGTGGGAATCCTTGTTTTGTATCTAATCTTAGAGAAAATCTTTCAGATTTTCACTGTTGCGTATGTATGATGCTAACTGTGGGTTTATTATATATAGTCTCTATTATATGTCCATAAAATAGGAAAAAGGTACATTCCTTCTATGCCCATTTAATTGAGTTTTTATTATAAATGAATGTTGAATAATGTCAATTTTTTTGCATCTATTGAGATGATTGTGTGCTTTTCCTTCTTCATTTTTTATGCTATTTCATATTCATTGCTCTGCATATGTTGAACCATTCTTTCATTCTGGAATAAATCCCACTTGATCATGGTATATGATATTATCCATGTATTGCTAGATTTGTTTTACTAATATTTTTCTTGAGGACTTTTGCATGTATGTTCATCAGAGATATTAGTCTATAGCTGGGTTTTTTTGTTGTTGTTGGGATGTCTTTGGTTTTGAAACAAGAGCAATGTTGGTCTCATAAATGAGTTAGGACATATCCCTCTTCAATTTTTGGAAGAGTTTGTGAAGGACAGGCATTATACATTTTCCTTGGTAGTTTGGTAGAAATCATCAGTGAAAATATCTGATCCTAAACTTTTGTTTTGGGGAAAGGTTTAGATTACTCTTTATTTCCTTACTAGTGATCAGTGTATTGAGATTTTCTATTTCTTCCCCATTCAATCTTGGGAGGGGTGTATATGCTTCTAAGAATTTATTAATTCTAAGTTGTCCAACTTTTTTGTGTTTTTCTAGTCCCTTTAGGTGTAACATTAGATTGAAAATTTTTTATTTCTTGAAGTATACCCGAATGGCAATATACTTCCCTCTTTTAGTATTACTTTTGCTAGATTCTATGATTCTGGAGGGTCATATGTTCATTTTCATTTGTTTCCAGCTGTTTGGTTCCTCCCTTGACTTCTTTTTATTGACCTTATAGTTATTCAAGTAGCATTTTATTTAGTAACCCCATGTGATTTTTTTCAGCTTTCCTCTTATGGCTGATTTCTAGTTTCATGCTATTGGTTGCAAAAAATATGCCTGCTATGATTTATGTGTCTATCATTTTGAAACTTGTTTTGTATCCCAAAATATAGTCTCTCCTTGAGAATGTTCCATGCGCATTTGAGAAGAACATATATTCTGTTACTTTCAATGGAATGTTCTATGCTATTAAGTCCATTTGGTCCAATGTGTCATTTACAATTATTGCTTCCTTGTTAATTTTCTGTCTGGGTGATATATTCATTGATGTAAGTAGGGTGTAAAGTCTCCTACTATTATTGTATTGTCTGTTTGTCCCTTTAGATCTGTTAATATTAGCGTTATATATTTTAGTGCACCTATGTAAGATGCAAATATATTAATAAGTGTTATGTCTTCTGGAGGGATTGTACTTTTATCATTATATAATATCCATTGTTATATCACTTTCGGTGAATGTCTATTTTATCTTATATTAATGTCACTGTTTTTTCTTTACTGTTCAATTTATATACCTTTTCCCACCCTTTCAGTACAACTTTATGATAGTCTTTAGAAGTGATGAGTCTCTTGTAAGCAGACTATACTTGGGTCCTATTTTTTAATCCATTCAGTTACTGTGTAGTTTTTGTTTGGTGAATTCAGTCCATTTACATTTAAGGTGCCTATTGATATATGAGGCCTTACTACTGTTGCTTTATGTTTTCTGATTTTCCTGTATTTGTTTTGTTCTTTTTCTAGTGTTTCTGCCTTTTTCTTTGGGTCCTTTTCCATGATGATTCTCTCAACTTACACTTTTATTCAATGCATTTTGTCTCTGTTCCAGAATTTGTTTTGTAATTACCATGAAGTTTGTATAAAGTTTTTTCAACCCTAGTATTTTTTTTGCTGTTATCATCTTGTGTGCATATGACTATACAGGTTCTATTCTTTTTGTCCTCTCCTTAATGTTTCTGTTGTCTCAAATTATCCTTTTTCATACTGTGAGGCCACTGTCAAATTAAAGTAACTATAATTATTTTTAATGTTCTTTCTCTTTAACTTTTATGCTACAATTAACTATTTTATACCTTATTCTGAGTTAAAGATGCAATCACCTGATTCTTTTTATTAATCATTTTATTCAAGGTTTTCTGTACTTTCATTTTCTTCTTTTCATGTAGAATTCCTTTCAATATTTCTTGTAAAACAGGTCCTATGGTGGTGAACTTCATTAGCTTTTGTCTGTCTGGGAAAGCCTTTACTTCTCCTTCATATTTGAATCATTTTGAGGACAGTATTCTTGGCTACTAGTTTTATCTTTTAGTACTTTCTAATATGTCATTCTACTCTCTTCTGGCCTATAAAGCTTTTGCTGAGAATTATCATAATAGTCTGATGGGCATACTTTTGTATGCTACATTCTATATCACTCTAATAACCTTGAAAATTTTTTTAATTATTGACATTTGACAATTTTACTATTGTGTGTCTCAGTATATACCTTTTTGCATTTAGGTAGAGTCCTATTGCCTTCGTGGACTTGTACATACAGTCTCCTCTCCAGGTTTGGGAAGTTCTCAGTTATATTTTTACAATAAGCTCTCTGTTCCATTCTCCCTCTCTCCACCTTCTAGAATATCCATTTATCCTTGCTTCCTTTGCTAGTCTGCGTCTGATAGTTCTCATAAAAGTTATTTTTTCTAAATCTTGTTTATCTCTTCTCCTCAATTTGAGTAATTTCTAGATTTTTGTCTTCAATCTAATTAATTATTTCTTCCATAAGACCTCTCTTACTTCCTGTGCTTTCTATAGCAGTCTTTATTTATTGACTTCTTTACAACCAGAATGTTTTTTATATAGATTCAATCACTTTGGTGAAGTATTCCATCTTCTAATTCCTTTCCTGAGTCTGAGTAGCCCTTCTGTGTTTTCTTGCAGTTCATTGAATTTCTTTAAGACAGCAATTTTTGAATTCTCTATTAGGTCACAAAACTCTGTGTCTTAAAGTTTGATGTCATAAATTTGTCACTCTATTTGTGTGGTGTCATGTTACTGTAATTATATTTTTCAGACTTTTTGAAGGTATGCTCTTCTGCACATTTGGTTAATCTAATAGTAATTAAGTACTTGCTTTTTTTTCCCAGTAGGTAATGCTGACTTTAGTTTTAGGTTTCACTTTTGTATATTAGGTCAGTGGGTGAAGAAGGCGGACATGAAGGGAACTGGTTATTGAGGAAGGATGGGGATACAAGGCCTGAGTGGATAGTAACTAAGGTGCCCCTTCTCCTTGTGAACCTAGGTTTGGTTTCCTGTGCATCAAGTCATCGATTTTGCTTGGAGTATAGACTCCCTTATGATTGAAAGGAAGAAGGGTAGATATAGTCTCATGCATTTCTGCCCTGGTACTCCTCAGTTGATCCAGGCACTGTGGTGAGTTTCTTCTCTGCTGCAAGGTTTACTGAGCATTAGAATTTGGGCATTTGTGCTATCTCTGACCCCCATCCCAACTGCAGATAGTCCTGACAGTTCCACTGTATCTTTTGCCTTGGTTCCATCACCTCCATGAGCCCCCAATCAACCCAACTCCACACATAGGGTAAATGGTTCTCTTCAGCATCCTTCAATGATGAACATTGGAGCCTTAGTTGGGTTATAAATGTTTTATTAAGAATAATTTAAAGGGGAGATATGATGGCAATACCTTACTCTGCCACGGTGGTAGTGTCACTATAGCTATTTTCTTTGTGGGATGGTACAGGAAGTATTTAAGATTAAATTACTTTGGTAGATATAGTATAATTAAAGAAGTCTAACAACTATTCAGAATTTTTTGCCAATTTTTGTAGGTATAGCTTTCAAAAAATTTGTCCATTTTGTGAAAATTATCATTTTTTGGCATAAAGTTGCTTATGATGTCCTTTTGTTATCTTTTTCATGTCTGAAAGATGTGTAGTGATTATATACTTTGGAAGTACTTATATTAGTAATTTTTTATTTTTTATTTCTTCATCTATCTCACTTGGTACTTAGAAACTATAAAACGATTTAAAAGAATAAAACTTTAGGCTTTGCTGATTTGATCAATATATTTGTTTTTTACTTCATTGTTTTCTGCCCTTATTTTTGCTATGTTCTTTCTTCTACTTTCCTTGGGTATAGTTTGCTGCACTTTTCCAAGATTAGAACTGAAACTTAACTCATTGGTTTTCAATCCTTCATATTTTCTAATAAATGCATCAATATCCTTGTAGCTCACAAGTTTTGATACTGTATTTTCATTTTCAGTAATTTAAATATATTCCACAATTTTAGTTTTTATTTATTCTTTCAACAGTGGGCTGCTTGGAAGTGTTTATCTTTTCAACAGTGGAGTTTTTGTAATCATACTTATGTTGTTGATTTCTAGTTTAATTTACTGTGTTCAGAAAGCAAGCTTAGTGTGTTTTCAATCTTTTGAAATTTGTTGAGACTTGCTTCTTAGCTGATATTACAAGTGCACATAAAGAGAATGTGCATTCTACAGTTGATAGGCATATTGTTCTACATATATCAGTTGGGATGATCTGAAGTTTAAAATTTGGGAAATCTTCTAGAAATCAATAATGAATATTTGTAGGTGAGCTATAATACATACATTTATTCTATCAGGTGTCATTGTGCCAAGATAATGGTATAGGAAATTTTCTGGAGATTCACATATTAATTTTTGAGACTAGCATGCTATTCCTAATTAGGGCAGACATTTGAGAGAAACAATAGTATATATCACCATAAATACCTGGAAGTCATAACAAATCTTTATCCTCAGCCTGTGACTCTTACTTAAGTTCTTCAGTGACTCCATAGACCTGTAATCAAAGCTCCTGCTCATTGACATTAAGATTTTGTGTTTTTGGGTATGCTTATGCAGCCTGTGAAGCACAAATGTAATATTGCCAAAAGTGAAAATTTTAGGAGAAATTTCTACCACAGATATTTGGGTATCTCCAGATCATTGCTCAATTTCCTCTGGGGAAAAAAATCCCAGCTCTTATTGCAGTCAGTAGTAGAGGTTATGCAACAATAGCCGATATTAAAGCTCAAGACCTAAGCATTAAAAGTAGGAACTGCTGAAACAGTTGAGTGATCTAAAGATGGAGCTGTCCAAGCTGCCCGTTACGAAAGCGGTAGGTGGTGCTCTTCACAATATGAATCCCTTGCAAATCCATGGCCGGTGTGATCACCATTACTCAGATTTAGAAAGAAAACCTTAGGAAATTCTACAAGGGCAAGATACAAGCTCACGGACGTACAGTTCAAGAAAACATGTTCTGTGCATGAGGAGAACCTAAAGGTCAAGAAGCAGCAAAGGAAGAAACGGCTGCACCCACTGTGGAACTATGCAGTCAAAATCTGAGCATCACTATGTCAATGAAACACAAACTTGCAAAAAATATTGTAAAATCAAGTTCACCTATTTTTGTGGTCTAAGTCCTGGGTCAAAATGTGCACTAGAAAACCAACCCAAGTTTTGTCATTTTGTTTAATGTGCTTGAGGATCAGTTCTATTTGCCTTTTCTCTTAGCTAATCGCAAAAATGTCATCTCTGAGAATTTCTTATCCATTGAGAACTAATCTCTGGGTCAAACATAACCTATGAATGATTGCTAGTTATTAAGCCAATGGGGAGAGCAAAGACTGCCTGCTGAAGGAATAAGCATTTTATCAAGTTTTGGTGTGTACAGCTGAATAGGGTGAAGAGACCATTATATATAAAAACAACATGTAAAAATATAGATAATTCTCTGCCCTACGAGATGAACTGCATTTCCATTGGTAGAAGTCTCATGCTGGATGTTGTCCTTAACTTCTCAGGGGGTTTGCCTTGTTTGCCATAACTATTAAGACTTTCACTTACGATGCTTCATGAGTAATTTATGGCATGGTCAAAATTATTAACACTAGAGGTAAGTAACATTCTTCCTTTCAGGGACTTTATAAAAGCAACTGAAGACCTTTCTCCATTTTCATGTCTTTGAGATAAAATAGTATTCATATTACAAAATAAAAGCTTTAATAAATACAAGATTATGTTTAGGACTCACATTTTATGACTCTCTATGTAGAGTTTAAGGATCTTCTTATCAACATTCAAAAGTTATGCTCTTCAATGGAGAGACCCTGAAAAGGAGTCAGAAAAATAGATTCAGAAAGATATGAGTTCCTTTCTGTTAGAAAAATTTAGAGTACCTTATATTATAAGAAGTCATTTTTGGTACAATCTCAACTTCCCTTCAAATCTTTCTATTTTCCTGGACCTGCTTTTCTCTACAGCATCTATTCCTAGTTGAATCTTTATAAAGGTATTTTTCAAAATTTTCCTCTCCTTAAGTGCAAGCTAATAATAACTAAAATCTTTGTACAGCGGTCTCTCAAAAACCAGAGCTCTAATACACAAATGAACAATTCTTTGATAATAGCATTTATGGTGGTATAGCAGCATTTAATTTAGCAAATATTTATTAAGCCTTATCAAGTTCCAGGTAGAATTTTAGGAGAGAGAGAAAGAATTAGCAAGAAAGACAGCTTCTCTTCTTGCATGGAACTCAGATTCTAGTTGGGAGATAAATAACATACAACATATAATATGAAGTAGTGATATGTATTATAAAGAAAAAATAAGAGTCTGTATTTTAGAAAGGGTGTAATCAGGAAAGACCTACCTGACAGAGGTGAAGCTTGAACAGAGGATGTGGAGGGGAAAGCCATATGGATACCCAGGAGAAGTGTGCTCTAGGCAAAGTGAATGGCAAATACAAAGAAAAGTACTAGGTGTCATTGAGCCATAGTAGGACTAGAGGACAGTGAGCTGAGAGGCAGAGCAATTGGAGATGAGTCCAGAGAGGCAGCCAAGGGTCAGATAATCTATGGCTTTGTAGATCATGGTAAGGAGTTCAGATTTTATTTGAAGTTGAAATACATGGGAAGGCTAAGAGGATTAACATGGTCTGACTTATGATATAATACATTAGTTGCTGTATGGCTATTGCATTTATAGAGGGACAAGAGTGGAAGCCCAGAAGATAGTCCAAGTGTGAGGTGGCTTGGACTAAAGTGATATTCATAAACTGATTTACTGTTAATAAGGGGCACACAACAGCACAAACTACTTCCAGCCTGCCCTGCCATTATATACCTGCTGAAAAAGAAACAGTTCCAAAACCAACAATGCTGTCTTCTACTCCTGGCTTTTGTTTATTTACTTCCTTCTCTAATCATTAAAATCCCATTCGTTCTCTAAAAGTTCAAGTATGACATTTTGGAATAAATCATTTCTTTTACTGTGGTCCCCCACACTGTATTTCTGCTAGTGAAGTTATTTCATTTTGCCTTATATATGTGTAATGGATTATGTTTCTGATCCCCTTTCTTCATTGTAAATTTCTTAAGGACAGAGACACTTATACATTCCCTTGTGTTTCTGCAATATCCAGTGACCTCTAGGAATTCAATAAAGATTCTGAAGAATTAATGTGGTAAACTTTCTTTAGGTCACTAATATAATGGCATGACAAGGTTAATATTTCAATAAAAGCCGATTTGCATAGCACTAAGATTTCAGTTACAGTTTATTCAGTTCCTAATTTTGATTTGGACTGGATTTTTAAAAGGTTGGTGTTTTCTAATACCCCCCCCAAGAGTTTATGATTCACCAGTTTTTCACTTTATCTTAATTTACCTATTTAAAGTTGGTAGCTTAATGATTTATTTATATTACTCACATGTTGGATTCATTATTTTTGGCATTATTTCATTGTAAATATCCAATTAAAGAAATATAAACCTTTAACAAGTCAGGTCCATTTTATTCTAAATGAATTTTTATTTTAATTATTAAAATTTGACATGGTCGTTGAGCAAGTAAAAACTCACTAAATCTCTATCTTAAAAGGTAGCAAATGTTGAGTATGTTGTGCTTACTTTCTAGACTTTATATATGATATGTGTATTCATATGAATGTTTTTATATATATATATGTCTATACATATAAATCCTTTTGTTCATTCACACATTAACAATATCAAAGATGTGTTAGGTATTGGATATAAAAAAGTAAGAAAACCAGACAAAGTATCTGTCCTCATAGACTTTACAGTCTAGTGTATATTCATACAAGCATACATAAATATATATGTCTTTAAAATGAAAATGAAATCAGAAAAGGTCAGCAAAAATGCAACACTAAGAGTGAGGGGTACTTCTCAAAGTTCAAATCCTTTATATAAAATAACAAGAAAGGAATTTATAGACTGGTAGAGGGAACATGTCTGGATTTGGTTTGTTTTTGAGAAGCAGAGGAGAAAGAGCTAAAGAGCAAGCAGCTGGTAAGTGAGGCAGTGGAAAAGAAAGGCAGGCCAACAGATGCCTATATCCACTGGCTGGGAAAATACAGAGCCTACAAGAATTCATGTACACAGTAAGCCTAGATCAGAAGTTTAAACTTCTCCTAGCCTGGATCATGGACCTGGCCTCCTCTCTACATGAATATCCTGCAAATAGTGGTCTAAGGTAAAAGAATAATTAAAGATGAGTTATCACTATAGCAAAAATTAATAACCCACTTTTCAAAAGGGCAAAAGACTTGAATAGACATTTCTCCAAAGACGTACAAGTGGCCAACAGATTTATGAAAAGATTCTCAATGTCATTAATCGCATAAATGTAAATCAAAACCACAATGAAATATCACCTCCTACCTGTCAGAATGAATATTTTCCAAAAACCAAAATACAACAAGGGTTGGTGAGGATGTGGAGAAATTGTGATACTTATATATTGGTGGGAATGCAAAACAGTGTATTCACTACAGAAACAGTACAGAGACTTCTCAAAAATTAAAAATAGGACTACCATATATATGATCTGGCAATCCCACTTCTGATGTTTATCCAAAAGAATTGAAATCAGGATTTCAAATATATATTAGTACTGACATGCTCAGCGCAGCACTAGTTTTGTGAGCCTTTCTGCAAATTAATCAAACCTCAGTATGATAGTCACCTGAAGACTAAGGAGCCTCCAATCAGAGCTTGCAACTGTCATCCGAAGAGGAGGGTGATCTTGGGAGACTGAGTCCTTACTTAACCTGTGGAATCTAATGCTAAAGCCAGATAGATAGTGTCAGAATTGACCTGAATTCTCAGATACCTTTCTGCTGTACATAGCTATGTCCATTTTTAATGATTTATTGGTGTTGAAGCAAGCATACATTTTATATTACTTAGGCATTTTTCCCTTAGTGTATTCAGGTTTACTAATTAAATAATGTTATATTATTCATATAAATAGTTTAAATTATGAAAAATGTAAACTGTGTTAAACTAAAATTGAATATTTACTCTGATAAACTTCATTTCTGATGTATCTATTCTTTGGATTATGTCCAATTTAGGATAACTTCCAAAATATTTAGTCAATGTAAAATTCTGAATTAATACTGATATTAATTAATAGATAATCATTAGATACCAAGATAAATTTCAGGTAAAATAGAATAAACATTGATTAATAAGAGTAGTTTTAAGTTTATACGTTATTGATTCTTATTTTTATATGCTACAGAGAGACAATATCTTTGGGTCATGTTAATCAGTGTGCTTATTTCCCTCTTTAAAAATGAATGGGTATGGCTATAAAAAGCTATGCTATGTGTGGCCATGAGTTCTGTTAGTCTGATATAATTATTTTTCCACTCCATTGATATGTGTTTGACATAGTTTGTAAGATTTAAGTGTACAAGGTGATGATTATATACATGTGTGTATATACATATATGCATATATATATATCTTGAAAAATGATGACCACAATAAAGTTAGTTAACAATCCATCACTTCACTTAGGTTGCTTCCATTACTGTGACTAATACAGGAATGAACGTGAAGGTACATATATCTCTTTGAGATAGTGATTTCTTTTCCTTCAGATATATATCTAGAAGTGAAATTTCTGGATTATATCATAGTTCTATTTTTAATTAATTATTTTTTAAGGAAAGGTGCAGGCAGGCAGGAAGGTAGGTGGACAAACTGGCAGGAAGAGAGAGGAGGAAGTATATTTTAAAATTTATTTTTATTTAAATTGTACAACTTGGTTGTTTCCCTCAACCTCGGGACATGAACCCAGGTCCTTGGATGCACATGAGCTGTGCTTAGCCAGAGGCAGTAGACTTAACTGCTATTCCACCAGGGCGTGCCTATATATTCTTTAGTTTCCTTTTTTCGTGTTCGAGTGGTCAAGGTTTTTTTTCCCCCACTTTCATTAATAATCTCTAGTTTTACTGCATTGCGATCAGATAATGTTTTTGTTTTTTTCTGTCTTGGAATTTACTCAGGTTTTCCTTGTCATCAATTTTGTCAATATTCAAAGGGAACTGAAAAGCAGATGAGCTCTCTTTTTTCAGGCTATAGAGATTTCAATTAAATTTTCTATACTAAGTAAGTTATTTAGGTAGCCTCTATTGTTTCCTTTTGTTGTTTTTCTTTAAATGCTTGTCATAGATTGAGAGAGATAAATTAAATTTTATGTGTTTATGTCCATCCTTGCAATTTCTATTTAGCATACATACACAAAAATGAAATTACAGATGCGTAATTTCTAAATATTAGAAAACCAAAATCATCAACAGGTAAAAAACAATCACACCATAACCATATAGTTTATTCCAGAAATGCAATGATAACATAATTTTAAGAAACCTTTTATTACAATTCAATATACTAATACTTCAAAAGAGAAAACCTATATGATTCTCTCTACAAAGCTGAAAATGTATGCAATTCAATTCAATATCCATTGATTTTTTTTAATCCTAACTAAAACAGGGACAAAGTTTTAAAGATTCTGTCTAAACTAAGTCAATACTATCCTTAATGAGGAAACAGTAGCAAGCTACTGTATAACTTCAACTACAATTATGAGTACTTTATAGCAAAATGATAACAGTATCTGATATCATGATTGTGGTTTAGAGGACTCTGTGGCTTACATTTAGTCAGAGTTAAAATTTGATTAAACTAGACATTAGATCTAGTGACCTAAGACTAAAAATGTCATATTGGACAATATTATCCTATTTCTATATTCAATGCTCTACTTCCAAAACAAGCAAGGTAAAATAATCTTACTCCAAGAAGTGTGTCATAGTCGAAATACAGACATACAGTGTGGGGGAAATTAGCTTTTAAAAGAATTATTAGATTGGTTATCAAGTACTGTAGAGGCACAAATTTTCAGTGATAAATGAGCTATTCAGATTTGAAACTGTGTTAACTAAACTAAGTTAACTGTGTCAACTTAACTGTATTAATAAACACCCATTTCCTACTGTACCTGTTTCTTTCAGGGGATTCCAGATGTCTCTGCATTTATGGATCTGCTCAAGTACACAGTTCAGTAACCTGGTCTATTTGGCAACAATGCAATGAAAATACTAATCTCAACCAAACAGAACTTTAAGCAAACTAAAATAATCTTGTATTATTTCCCATAAAATAGCTAAAAATCAAATGACAGAAAAGTAATAATTAAAGCTGAACATTTTGGAATTTATAAAGAAATATTAGCCTCTATTTGTAATTTTTAAAAATGTCCTGAATATGGGGATTCAGTAGAAAATCTTAAGCATTATCACAATTGCTTTAGTAATCTGGGACAAAAGGGAAGCACTTCTCATTCTCTAGGATAGACCATATACTAGGACACAACACAAATTTCAAATAAATTTAAAATAACTGAACTCACCACACCAAGTATGTACTCTAACCAACATCGAATAAAATCAGAAATCAACAAAAGAAGAAAAATTGGGAAATTCACAAACATGTGAATATTAAATAACAGATTCCTAAATACAAAATGGATCAAAGAAAGAATCACAATGAAAATTTTAGACTGCTTTGATATGAATGAAAAGAAAAACACAACATACAAAAAAGTAGCTAAAGCAGGATGTGCAATGTTATGGTCTGAAAATGTCTAAATATGGACAGTAAATGCTATTCCGATGTGACCTTAGATGGAAATGAGGAACATGTTGTTGGAAACTGGAAGAAAGGCCATCCTTGTTATAAAGCGGCAAAGAACTTGGCTTAATTCCGTCCTAATGTTTTATAGAAGGTAGTACTTGTGAGCAAAGAAATGGAATATTAGGCTAAAGAAAATTTTAAGTAAAGTGTAATGAAGCAGCCTAATTTCTCTCTTGAATGCCTATAGTAAAATGTAAGAAGAAAAAATGGTTTAGAGGTGGAATTGTTAATCAAAATGAAGTAGAATTTCAAATTTTGGAAAATTCTCAGCCTATCAATATTGAAAGAAATATGAGGGTTAGGGAGAGAGCACAAAGGATGTAGTAGAAATTGATAAGGCAATAGCTGTTAATTGACCATCTGAACAGAAGCTAGGAGCTATTCGTCAAGACACTGGAGAAACTGGGTGGCCATTTAACCAGAATCCAAGACCTATTGTCCAAAGCAATGGAAGAAGACCTCAAAGTCAGTGACCTTAGGAGTGAAGGACTTGCCCTCATAAAGAAACCCGGTCCAAACTAGCTACTAACCTCAAGACAATGACTAATTACATATTTAAGCTTGGTTTTCAGGAAGTCAAGGAAGACCAGAGCGTCCCTAAGCATGCATACTGGACTCAGAGTAGCCACCAGTGACCTAGTGATGAAATGAGCTCTAATTCCCTTGGACTACATACAAAGTTTCCCCCCCGCCCCTAAGTTGCAATGCAATCCATGTAGATTCTGAAATTCCTCCATAGATGCACAATGCTACCCATTCTTGTTCACAGTCATTTACTCATCTTGCAAGCTAATCTTACTTCTATTTTACTCCACACCCCTCTAAATACTGTTTAAAATCCCAGGCCCACTAATAAGTGGGGAGGCACATTTGAATGTTGCTCCTATCTACTTTGTGGTTGGTTAAGCAAATAAAGCCCTCTCCCTTTTGTAAAGGCAGTGACACAGTTTTTGACTCTTGTGTGCATCAGTGGCATGAACATACTCTTGTCAACAGCATTACAAGCCCAGAGCACAAAGACCTGGAGGGCAAAATAATTTCAAAGCGGGGATCACTGCTTACCAGTGACATGTCACCTCCTGGGCTCTGCTCCTCAAATTCTGACAGAGAAAGAAATGGGCAGAAACCCTATTTAAAGACATAATATCCATGAACGTCCTTTACCTGAGTAAAGAAGCACACCTCCAAACCCAGGAAGCTCAAAGAGTTCCAAACAAAAGAAACACAAAAAAATCTACACAAGGACAAACTGTCATTAAAATGCCAAAAATACAAGATAAGGAATGAATCTTAAAAGCAGCTAGAGAAAAATGAGTTATACACAAAGAAGCCAAACCAACCAACCAACCAACCAACCAAGATAGCCAAACTTCTATCAGATAAAATAGACTTACAACTAAAGGAAATAGCAAAAGACAGGGATGGACAGTGCATAATGATTAAGGAGTCAATGCAGCAAGAAGACATAACTCATTAATATATAAACAGCAAATAAAGGAACATCAAAATACATAAAGCAATTATTAACAGAACTAAAGAGAGACACTGACGGCAATACAGTAATAATAGAAGACTTCAATATCCCACTTAGAACAAAGGATAGATCAACCAAGTAGAAAATTAACAGGGAAACAACAACTTTAAATGCCAAATTAGAACACACGGGCTCAATAAACATTTATGGAACACTCCATACAACAACTGAAGAATTCCTATTTTTCTCAAATGTTCATGGAACATTCCTAAGGATAGACTATATATGTTGGGAAACTAATGAAGTGTCAACAAATGTATGAAGATTGAAATGGTACCAAGCATTTGCTCTGATCACAACAGCATAAAACAAGAAAACACAAAAAAGGAAAATTCCAAAATATGGGAAGGCAAAACAATATGCTTCTGAGTAACTTTTGGGGGAAATGATGGACTCAAAGTAGAAATTAAAAAGTACTTAGAGATAAATGAGAATGAAAACAAAATTCATCAGAACCTATGAGATGCAGAAAAAGCAATACTTAGAGGGAAGTTTATAAATCAAGGTATACCTCGAGAAACAAAAAAAATCATATAAACATTCTAACCCTATATAACAGCTATAAAAAGAACAATTGAAGCCAAAGATCAGAAGGAAAGAAATAATAAAAAATTAGACAGAAATATAGAAATAAAAAAGAAAATTTAGATCAATGGAACAAAAAAGGTTCTTTAAAAGAAAATTCCAGCACACCCTGGTGGTTAATGGCTAAGCTTGCTGAATGAAGTACACACATACATCCCAAGGACCTGGGTTCATGACCTGGGACCGGGGTTGGGGTGGAAGTGGTAACCAAGATGAACAACTAAATAAAGTAAATAGAATGCTTGTTTTTCTCTCTCTTCCTGCCTGCCTGTCTCTGCTCACTCTCATTCCTGTATGCACCTTTATCCTTAATATAAAAGAGCCTAGGCTAGTAAGATAAAAAGAGAGAAAACTCTAGTAACTGGAATCAGAAATGAAAGGGAAGACGTTACAATGGATACCTCAGAAATACAGAGCATCATTAGAGACTATTATGAACAACTATATGCCAATAAATCGGACAACATAGAGAATACTGACAGATTTTTAGAAGGAAAAGATAAACAGTTTACCAAGTCTGAATCAAGAAGAAATAGGAAACCTGAACAGATTTATCA
>RJWH01004923.1:0-11810 GCA_004363575.1 Solenodon paradoxus | reverse complement strand
ACATAGATGAAAAATTCCTCAAAAAAATTAGTCATCTGAATCCAAAAATACAGTAAAAGGAACACCCATCATGACCAAGTGGGATTTATCCTGGGGATGCAAGGGAGGCTCAACATATACAAATCTATTAATATAATATACCACTTCAAAGAAAGCAAAGAAAGAAAGCATCACAACAAAGGCAGAGAAAGCTTTTGACGAGATTTATGATAAAAATCTACATAAAATTGGGGTAAAAGAAACATAACATACTAAAGGTCATATAATAAATGCACAGCCAACATTATACTCAATGGTGAAATATTGAAAAAATTTCATCTAAGATCAGGCACAAGACAATGTTGTCCACTCTCATCACTGTTATTTAACATCTACTGAAGGTCAGAGAAATTAGGTACAGATAAATTAGGCAAGAGAAGAAATAAAAGGAAGCCAAACTGGAAAAGAAGAAGATAAACTATCATTATTTGCACATGACATGATAATATATGCAGAAAACCCAAAAGACTCCATTAAAAAACTACTAATCAATGAGAATAGCAAAGTGGCAGTCTATAAAATTAATATACAAAAATAAGTTGCATATTTATGTACAATTGATGTGATAGAAGAGAATGAAAAAAGAAAACTATTCTATTTATGATAGAAACACAAAGAATTTAAAACCTTTGAAAAAACTGTGCAATGGAGGTGAAAGACCTGTACAATGAAAACTCTAAGACTTTGTTAAAAGAAATAGAGGAAGACACAAAGAGATAGAAGATATTCTGCGCTCTGGGTTGGGAAGAATTAACATTGCTAACATAGCAATCTTACCTAAAGCAATATACAGGTCAAATGCAATCTTCATCAAAATTCCACTGGTATTTAAAAAAAATAGAAAAAAAATTGTATAGAACCACGAAAGATCCCAAATAGTCAAAGCAATCAAGAGAAAAAAAGAACAAAAGTGGAGGTCTCATACTCCCTAAATTGAGCTATTATACAAAATAATAGTCATCAAAATGGTAAGGTACTGGAATACATACAGGAACACAGATCATTCAAATAGAGTTGAATCTCCAAAAACAGATTCACACATATATGCACAAAGGATCTAGAGTATACAATGGAGAAAGGAAAGTCTCTTCAACAAATGATGTTGGGGAAAAAGCCATACGCAAAAGAATGAATCTCTCTAACAACATAGAAATTAATTCAAAATGGATTAGAAACTTGAATGTAAGACTGGAAGCCATGAAATACTTAGAAGAAAAAGTCTGAAATGTTCCATGACATCAGCCTTAGAGAGATCTTTGGGGATTTAACTCCAGCAACAAGGGAAACAAAAACAAAAATAAACAAGTGAGACTACATCAAACTAAAAGCTTCTGCACAGTGAAGGAAACTACCACTAAAACAAAAAGACACACACTGGGAGAATATATTTGCATATCATACATCTTACAAGAGCTTAATATCCAAAATTTATAAAATTCAACAACAGAAAAACAAACAACCCAATCAAAATATGGGCAAAAGAACTGAACAGACATTTCTGAAAAGAAGACATACAGGCACATGAAAAAATGTTTTCCCTCTACTATTATCAGGGAAATGCAAATCAAAATAACAAGGAGATACCATTTCACACCTTTAGCATGTTTATTATCCAAAAGACTGGAAACAACAAACATAGGCAAAGATGCAGAGAAAAGGGAACCTTTTACACTGTTGGCGGCAGTGTAAACTGATGCACCTTTATGTAAATAAGTATTCTAAAAAATTTAGAATAGAAATCCCATATGATCTTGTTATCGCTCTTCTAGGTATTTACCTCCAGAACACAAAGACACTAATTTGCTGAGATAAATGCACTCATGTTTATTGCAGCATCATTTACAACAACCAAGAACTGGGAACTACCAAGTGCCCATCATCAAGTGGATGGACAAAAAAATGTGTTATATGGTCATAATGGAATACTACAAAGCCCTATAAAAAGATAAAATCCTGTCATTTGTTAAAACATGAATGGAACTTGAGGGGATTATGCTAATTCAGAAAGATGAAGATAAATATTGGATTATCTCACTCTAAAATGAAATACAAAGAAGCAAAGGAACAGACAAAACAAAACAAATCCTTGGACACTGTGGATGAAACCAAAAGTTTCCAGTGGGGACAGGTGTGAGGGGTGGGAGAAAGAGGTGGTGGTGGTTCAATGGACAGTAGTGTAGCACTTTTGGTAATTTGGTGTTATGAGTGGTGTGTGTTATATATTTGACGAATGGGAAACCTGCACATATGGGCTTTAAATGATCTTTTAAATCAAAGTAAACTCAATCAATATCAATAATATGTAAAGAACTATGATAAATTATTAACACAAAAAATCTGAATAGGTGTTTTCCAAAGAATATTTGTAAATGGCAAATAAGAACATGGAAAAATGCTCAAATCACTGTCATTAGGGAAATGCAAATAAAACCTGCAATAAGATAATGCTTTATACTAGGATGGCCATAATCCACAGGACATCATAGCAAATGATGGCAAGCGGGTAGAGAAAGTGGAACCCTCATCCAGTGGTTGTGGGGTTGTAGAATGGCTCAGATGCTTTGGAAAACAGCTTGGTAGTTCCTTAGATGTTTAAAGATAGAGGTACCATGTGACCCAGCTATTCAACTCTAAGGTATCTGCTCAAGAGAAATCAAAACACACATGCACACAAAAGTGTGTACATGAATGTTCTTCATAGTATTATTCATAATAGAGGAGGGAAATATTAAAATATTTATCAATGGATTAATGGATAAACAAAATGTGGACTATTCATAAAATTTAATACTATTCAGGCATAAAAATGAATTACTACTGATCCAACTTAGAACATGAAGAACCTAGCAAACATTATTGAAAAAACTATAAGAGAAGTCAGTCAGAAAACACTGTAAGTCATATGGTGATATTTATATGAAATATTCAGAATAGGTATATCTAAAGAGACAGAAAGTAGTTAGTGGTTGCCTAGAGCTGATGATGGTAGGGATGAGGAGTGACTTCTAATGGGCTAAAGGTTTTTATTTCAAGTGTGAAATTTTTCTAGGCATGCCCTGGTGGAGTAGAGGTTAGGTCAGTTGCCTCCAAAGGAGCAAGTCACATACCCTTGGACTCGAGTCCTGGGGTGGGGGTAGGAAACAACCAGTGTGAACTAAATAAAAAATAGAACAGATGCTTCTTCCTGTCAGCCTGCCTATTCTCTTTAATTCCTGCCTGCACCTTTCCTTTAAAAAAGGACATTTTTCTAAAATCTAAAATCAGATTGTGTTGATAGTTGCACAACTCTGTAAATATTCTGAAAATCTTTAAATTACATACTTCATTTTTGTGTATGTGTCCTCTGAGTTTCTTAACTAAAATATTTAATGTTTAAGTGAAAGCAAAACTTACATTTTCAAAAAAGATTTGCTTCTCCCTCTAAAAGTTTTGATAGGTATAAACTTTATTAGATTGGACCAAAGAAAGAGTTTAATTACTATAAAATAAAACTTGGTATTTCTGGGTAAAACTACCTCCACAAATGTTGAGTCAATTCAGGTGTTGCTGATATTCCTGAAGAGTAACCTAAATGGGTGAATTGTAAGTTATATGAATTATATCTCATTAAGTGTGTTAAAAATAATCTAGGACAGGGATCAGGGCACTTTTCTGTAAAAGGCCAGACAGTAAATATTTCAGGCTTTGCAGGTCACCTAACTTCTCTTTCATATATATTTTTCTGTATTTTAATTTACCCTCTTACAAATGTAACCATCATTTTAACTTCTAAGGTTGTATAAAAACAGGTCATGGGTCTTTTTTTGTCCAGTTAGAAATAGTTTATCCACTCTTGTTCTAGGAAAATGATGTGGTTTCTTGATAAATTATGATTACTATATTTTTCAAGCATCTCTCATTTCCTTCTGACTCATACTCAGGAAGGTGAAGACTGTTAAAAGGTATATGTGGTCCATATTCCTTCATCAATACTTCAATTTATGAGGATATAGAGAAAAGGGAACAGTTGTATCTAACAGAATTCAACAAGTCTTCATCAGAGACAGGGTACAACAGTCCTATTCACAGGGACCATACCTATATGATGAAAAGCAGAAATGCAACTTCAATAATCTAAATAGACATCCTTTGAAAATAATAGTATATTATAGAGGAATTACAATGTTAAAGAGTTACTAAGAAGCATAAGGATGTGCAAGAAAGAGTCCAGAAAAGAAGAGTTGTTAGAAACAAAATCATTAAGAGCTTGTACTTAATTAAGAGCTCGTGAAATTTCTCTCACATTAATATGATCTCTATTAGCTGAGTTATAAAATTTAACCAAGTCATAACTACCAACTTAAAAGAAAAATCTTTTAAAAGTTAAAAGTACTATGCAAAACAACTTGTTATTATTAGTTTTTGGTAAAGCAAAAGACCCTATTGAAATTAAAATCACATTTTCCATTACCTGTTAATAAGCAAAATGATTTTTATTTTGTATTGGAGCACTTAGATTATTTCCTCATTTTCTTTTACGATGGAAATATTTCCAAAAAGAAGCTTCTTTACTCCTTAAGGAGAAGGACTCTGTTTTCTTAATACCCAGTACCTAGAGTGCTTGGTACTCAAAGAATTTTGGAGTTTAACTCAATAAAGGAAGAGAAAGGAAAGGAAATACACTGGCAGAAATCTGGTGAAAAGTTCGTTCTAGATCTGAAGAATCATGAGAGCAGAGACTAACATAAAAACTAGAATATACAATAATAATTTTATACCAATTGAAAAGAAACTGGCAAGTATGGAAAATTAGGAAATTTTCTTTATAAGGGTGAGAGAAAAAAGGCAGAAGGATCTAGATATTAAAATCATACAATCTTAGCTTGAAAGGACAGAAAAGAAATAAAATAAACTAATAATCTTGTATAAAAGAGACTTAGATGTTGATGTTGGTATCTCCTAAAAAGAGCAAGGTTTAAGAAGCTGAGAGTGTAATTCAGACAAAGGTAGGCATTTTGTCTTGTTAAAATTAGTTTAATGATAAAATACTTAACAATGAGAACCAAAGAAAGCGAAAAGAATTGAGGGAGAAACACAAGCCAAGTAAATAAATTCAGATGGTTATCAAAGCTGTGGAAACAGGTGAGTCCTTCCTTAGAGAATGTGTGAAAGGAAATAAAAATAGAGAGAACATCCTAAGGAACCTGTCAGGTCCCAGATCAGGCCAACCCAAGTTGTGCTTAAGTGGCACAATGATTATTTTAAGTGAAAGAAACAGTGGACTAATGAATGATACCTAATCCTCCCTTTCTCCTAAAAGTAGGAATTTTCTCTGACCCTATTCTCAGTTCTCCGTGAAAGCAGGAAATAAATAGCTATGTGAAAGGTATCTCCCCCCTATACAGAGATAGAGAGATACTCGTATCACCAGAGACAGGGGCAGAGAGTTATGCAAACAGGTTCTGCTTAGCTCACTAAATTACTTGTCCAAACCAAAACTTTCAAGAATTTTTTTTCACATTTTCTTCACTGATTAACTGTTTCTATGTCTGAAAACTATATAAACTGGCTGTTTTTTTCGTTCACTAAGTTTCACATTTTATGGAACTCCATATACACAAATATCTTGCTAATCTCTATATAGTGTCAAATTATTGTTGGGTCAGCCAAAGGAACCTAAGGAGGTAAGGGAGAGACCCTGAAAATACCCCCTACAGACCACATATGATGACAGGGACATAATGAAAATAAAGAATATTTGGCACGGCCTGGTGGAGTAGTGGTTAGGTCAGTCACTCTGAAGGACGCAAGCTCCATAACTCTGAGTTCAAGGCCTGGGTTGCAGGGTGGGTGGGGAGGGGAAAAAACCGGTATGAATAACTAAATAGAAATAAAATGTTTCTTCTTCCTCTCTTCCTGCCTGCCTGCTCATCTTCATTCCTACTTGCACCTTTCCTTTAAAAAAAGAATGTTTTTAAATAGATTCAAAAACAGTGGTCCATGGGAAGAGGCATTTTAAAAGAAGAGCTATTCAATCTTCTTAAAAGAACAGGACAAATCAAATGCGACCTTTCCTTCAGAAGGAAATTGTCATTACAGATCTTTGAAATCGGGATGCTCCTAAAATGGAGGAAATGATTCTCTAAAGAGAACTGCAGTCTTGAAAACAAACATACCAAATAGCACACTGAACACTTGTCTTTCCTTTGAAGGCTGCACATTACCTGTTCAAAAGTTGTTGAAGCTTTTCTTCCTTGCTCTAAATCAACTGCAGCTGCCATAAGTAAACATGTTTTCTGTGCAATCAGAATTACTTGATCAGAAGGACAAAACTGCAACAGCTGATAAGAAATAACCAAAACATCAATGAATAGTGAGAATTCTGCCAGGTGAACACAAACAATGAGAATGAAAATCAGCAACATTCTGTGTGAATGAGAAAATTCGGCTGGAAAAGCACAAATCCCCTTAAAAATGATATGGGCTATAACATTGATTTACAGTTTTAATTTTACCTTGCTTTCCATTGTTTTTTAGCACCTTCCTAGAGATAATAAACTTTATTTCTTCACAATTTGCCTATCTTTCCTAGTGGCAAGTACTGTCATTTGGCCCAGTATTTCTGTCTAGTGATTTACTTCTTGGTTTATGTTGTAATTTCTAAATGATTTTCCCCCGGCAAATAGATTGCCCTTTGCATTGAATAGTGCTGAAATTACTAAATACATTTTCATGGTTGAAAGAGACAATCTCAGATCTTGACAGGAATTAGGTATAACCTCATCATTAAACCTTGTCCTCTAACTTTAGGAAAAAAAAACCTTCCTAGCTTTGTACTATAATAAAACTCCAGGACACCTGAGAATCTTATATGAAATCCTACTAGTGCTATCACAAATTCAAAACTAAAACTAATTTGTATAGCCTAATTAATGTAATAGTAATACTCAAACTTTCAAAGACTATTTCTTAATTGCCCAGAACATTTAGTGATCATAATCATCAAAATCACTGAATTAATAGCATTTCAAAACGCCCACTCTGTCTAGGTCTCAGATCACTCACATATCCAAGAGGGAGTTGTATTAACTCTCTATAACTATTTCCAACTCCAAAACTTTTAACATTTAATCTATCTCAACGCATCAGACTCTGTATGAGGGATATTACTTAGCCCCTCTTTTATTCTCCAGTGAATACTTAGTCATTTTTCTGGCATTTAACATCTGCCTTAGAGGCTAGTGACTGTTTAAAAATGCTTGTAATTGAATAACAAACTCACAAATCCTTATATATAGAACCTGCTCTAGGAAAAATTCTAAAGTAGGTTTAAACTTCATAGCATTATTTTCATCCCTTATTTTTGTAGAAAATTATTCTATATTCCTATAAATCTATATTCATAACTCTTCCTAATATTTTGGTAAGTGATAACATCTTATAATATTCCCCTCATTAAGTTAGTTATCATATGAGAGACCTGGCCCAAGTTCTCACATTACACATTATAGGGATCAAGTTTTTCTTAGACCAGACCTGCTTAGTCATCAATCAAAAGTCAATACCACTGTATATTAAGCCCTTTATTATAGACTTAGTGGTCCATACACAAGGGATTTACTAGAAGAGATTTACCTTAAAAGAAAGTATGAAAATCTCTCTCATTGTCAGTGGGTCTTTGTCACATTGCACAGCCAAGTTCCAAAATGAAAGATAAGATGAAATAATATAATTATAAAAATTATGCCTGTACCATGGTATATCCTTACCATTAAAATCTCTACTACTTACATTTTTAGTATTGATATACTAATGAGGGCCTTCTCAGAGGTTGAAAAGCTAACTTAAGGTTTTTAGAGAAATTTTTCAAATAAATTTAGAGACTTCTATTACTTCCAGTCTTCAATTCTAGACCCATTACCAATGCCTTGTGGTAGTGCTGGAATTTTTTTAAATGATTACATACGATAAATTATTAGTTAGTACAATTCATCTAATAATGAGCATCACCAAAGAGCTCACAAACTAGAACTGGTGCTTTAAAGTAAGTCTAAATTCAACAAATAGGGTATACTATCATCAAGGACTGAAAAAAATGCTGGAAAATTTCATGTTTTCCAATAGAACAGTGAAAGCCCTATTGGCAACATTAATGATTTTCATTTTGGAAAATCAAAATTAAAATTCAGTAAACTAAGTATTGGAAAAAAGCTTTTCAAACTTGCAAAATATTAGGCATTAAACCTCTTTATAGCTTAAATGTTTGTTATTTTCCATTATTTCCAAACATTTCTTAGAAGACAGACTGCTTTATGTGTTCACTCTTCTAGATCAGCACCGCAGAAAATCACATACAGTATAAAAGGTGCATACAGAGCCAATCTACTCTGTGAGACTGTTGCTTAATTACTCTTACTTACCACTGTAATAACTGCCTCCACAACTTTAAAAAACATTTGTATTGAAAGAGCCTACTACATAAATTAAACAATTCAAAATTGTACAACTTGATGAATTTTCACAAAGTGAATATTTCCATGTAACAAATCCATATCAAGAAAGATCATTACAGAAAACCCAGAAGCAACCCTACCAACCTGCTCAAGTCCAACCCTCTTCAAGGTTAACCACTATCCTGAATTATTACATAAATCAGTTTTGCCTAACTTTTTACTAGATGAAAATCGAATAATGCAGTTTACATCCAATGAGCTCCTTTTGCTCAACATTATATTTGTGAGATTCACCTATATTATTGTTTGTAGCTTTTCTTCAGTAAAGTTTTTAGCATATAGTTTATTTTTGAATATTTAGATAAATTAAGCACTCTAGACCAATTTTAGAAGCCCAACCTTGGAAAGTTATTATTTATCACTTTATTCCTGGGTTCATTTCTATAGAAAAGGAAGACAATCACTATTTATTAAGTACTCAATGATGTGCTAGTTACATACACTCTCATTTAAAATACTTAATAACCCTATAAAGTATATATATATATTTATTTTATAAATAATGAAACAGATTAAGCAAGTTATCTTTGGACTCATATCTATAAATGAAATTTAAAGAAAAAAGAGACTGAATTTGAATCTACATGTTTCTTACACCCCATAATGTTTTCTATAGCCACAGAACTCCCTTTTACCTATTTTTCGAAACCAATGAGCCTCAAGACTGAAGTTGGAGCTTCTCCATTTAAAGACTAAGCAAGTGTCAGGAATGCTGCCTCAAACAGGAAAATTTGCTATTGAATTATTTTACTTTATACTCTAGCAAAGTTGTTAATCCTGATTTAAAAACAGTCACATGTGAATGGGAAGTTAGGAAGTTTTTTTTGGGGGGGTGTGTGCATGGGGGCATACTAAAAGTAATTAAAGTGACAAAATGCATTACCAAGCTCCAATAAGCTGTTAACTCAAAATTTGGAGAACAGATATGTCTTTGGAGAGATACATAATTTTAATCAGAGCGATCATTTATCATCAGATGTTGAAAGAGAAGTTACAAGTAAGGAAATAAAGAACAGGAACAATCAGTAAGGAGACTAAAACAGAGGATGATAATTGGAAGAGTATAGATAGGTTGGCACAATACTGAGCTCACACAGCTAGCACAGTACAGAACTAGAACATGCCCTCAACATCTGAAAGCTTTTATCACACCAGCATGCCCTGCTGAGAGGTAAGAATGCCAACCAGCCAAGTTTTTCTCCTTTAAAAGCTTTAGTTTCTAAACTGCTTTGTTATGGAGTCAATATCCATGGACAAGTATTTGAGTTATATATTGAATTACCTTGATCAAATGGAATAGATTTTCTAAGACTCTTGCATGTGTTTTGAACATAAAGAAATAAGTATATCGGCAGTAGAAATAGGAACACCTATTAGGCAAAAGTCAGTACAAGTACATAAGGATGAATTTGGAAAAGGCATGTACGGTAGCAAAGAAGTTAGTTTGAATAAAGTGGATAAGAAGGAATCATTAATAGGAAAGATTGCACACACTTGGGTAGATAGGCAGCTTCAAAATAAGAGAGTAAACAATCAGAATTTGATTCAAGAGGACAGGAAAATGAAGTTTAGAATATTTTCTTTAACATTTTTCACTAATTCAATTACTAGGTTGGAAGAAGGGAGTAGGGAGTGAGGGAGGTAAAAGGGGAGGGAGGCAGAAGGAGGAAGGACGAAGGAAAGAAAATGTCTTTAAAACAAACTGGAATCTGGTGGAGTAGGGGCTGGGTGCAGTCCACATACATCTCAAGTTCCCTAGTTCACGACCTGGGGCTGGCAGAAACAACCTAGATGAACAACTAAGTAAAATGAATAAAACGCTTCTTCCTCTCTTTGCCTGTCTGCCTACCTGCTCACCTTTGTTCCTTCCTGCACCTTTCCTTTAAAAAAAATTGGAATAAAAAGAGCTGAAATCATATTTGGAGAGAAATGCTAGTAATGACAAACTCTGCTTGTGAATAAAGAAACCAAGTTAGATTGCTATAGCAAACATTAATAAAAGCATGGGTTTTAAATGAAACATGAAGTTTGAGTCAGTGTGCTTAATGTACTTGGAGAGTGTAACAGAGAATAAAGGCAAAACGATGAACTGAAAATAATCAAGGAGATATTTACCTGTATTCAAGCAAGTCAAAAGTCTATCCATTTCTTTCTTTCTAAAAAATAAAGAAAAGAGTGTTTTCCTACTGTTCCAAAGATTTGCTATAGGAGAATACCAAAAGGAGACACTTTGAGCCTGCAAACTGGGCAAAGAAAATGCAAAATTATGTTTGTTTTTGTTGAACGCTCTAGTCTATTGTATCAACATTCTTTCTCTCCACTACAGGAAAATTTGTGAGTGAGTAGCGTTCTCCAATTTTCAAGATTTTTTTTAAGATGGGAGCTAGAAACTTTGATTCAAGTAAAACTGTATACAATTCTAATATACTAGAAGAGATAAAAGTGGGGCTGCTCTGGTTGAACTGTGGTGGAGTCTTTCCTGGAAGTCTCTGAGGCAGTGTCACAGAATTTCTAGGGTTCTGAGAAATATAGCTCAAAAACATCTTATTAAAATTAGATGCTTAATTTTACAGATGAGGAAACAGGTCTTGAATGGGGGATATATTGTCCAATGTCATGCAATTAATGACAATGTTGCATGACTTATTCCCAGGTCTCTTGACCCTTTGTCAAACTTCTGTGAAAAGTACAGACATTTTAAAAGGGAAAAACACCCAATTACTGCTTAAATAAATGAATGACAGTATTGGCAAACTAAGGAAATTTATAGGAAGTAGAGTATACTATAAGATTGGTCTTATAAGAAGATTTAGATTATATAATATGATTGTTCTTCAGGAAAAGTGTCAGCTTTCTCAGGAATAAATAGTAGAAGTCTAGCTTACATAAAGTAATTACTTTGAACTGTAGCTGACCTAAAGTTGCTTCTTCACTATTTTATTCAGTGACTATATAAAATAATCTAGGAAAAGTGCACTAATGCAAACAAATAACACGTAAGAATTAGGACATTGAGAGGGATGTGTAACTTATTTAAGAGACAAAATTTAAAAAATTTTAGCACACAAGTTGTTAATAGGTAAACACTGCTAATTTAAAACCATAGTATTTTATAACAGAAAAAAACTTTATCCAATCTAGCCTTTTTTACTTAACCAATGAAGTAAATTAAAGAAGTCAAATATATTATTGCCTAAGGTAAACCAGAAGTTAGTGAAAGAGCTGAAATTGCGACTCAGTTCTCTGACTTTTCCCACTGAATTAGGCTTTTCTCTTTAA
>RJWH01004922.1:0-91385 GCA_004363575.1 Solenodon paradoxus | reverse complement strand
GCTTTCCCCCCACCAGCTCTCCCCACTCTCTCTCCAGGAGTCTTGATATTTACCAGCCTCCCCATCACTCACACTTTTCTCCCAGCTGGGACGATCACTAGGTTTGTAATCACTGACAAATTCTCAAGCAGAAAATTGCTTTGAATCTGAGCTCAGTGTCTTTAGCAGCATCTGCAGTTAAAAGTGGATGACCAACTTTGAAATGGTAAGATAGATTCATAATTATCAGAGGCATTCAAACATTTCATTGTGCACTATACTCATCTTAACAAGCTGACTAAAACACACGCTATTAATGAAAAACTAGTAGCCGCTTCAGAAAAGAATGGCTCAGCCAAAAAGAAAAAAATTCGCTGTAGAACCATGAGATACCCTTCCTAAGTGGATAAACATGTCTGCAGTCATACGCACGCAAGTTGCATAGATGCACATGACCTCTGAATAAATGGTTTGTCCAGAGTGGAGAAGTACTACTCTCCACAGTGAAAACCGATGACCAGGAAACACAGAAGACATTCGATGCTTCCACAATATGGTAATGAATACACAATACATGAAAAACCTGCTCAAAAACAAACATGTGCTCTGCACATGGGGGGTGGAGGGGGCAACTCAGGGTGCCATGTCTGCTTCACTTGCAAATAACCTAGTAAATTCGACCCTGCAATTCCCCTGCATAACAATATAGTCTCAATTCATCAACCCCAGACACAACTGGCCTTTACCGGCTTCTTAACTCCTTGTCAAAGTATTTGTTGTGACTCCAGAGTAAATGTTCACATTGAATATATGTTTATATATAATTTTTTACAAATGAGCACAAGCTGAGGAGCAGGGACCCTTTAGTTGCCTGTAGCTCATGAAAAGGTGAAAGACAAGCAGGGAAGGAGATGTAAACATTATGTGAATCCTACATGTCACTATCTCAGCACTGTGTATGGTGACAATGCAAGAAATCATTCCACTGTGTTGGACTCTTCAGACCCCACATAGGACAGAAATGGAAGGCACATTTCACATGTGCACTTAAATATATTACAAGTCCATTATGTCTCCATCAGCCTCTACATAATGCCCCCACCCCGCACTATCTCTAATCAACCCGTTCTTTTCAGTCTCTCTAAACAATACTCCTAATTGTGCATGTCAGTCTTCCTCCTATTACAAAATTCTCTGGTTATGACCTGCTTTTAATAACTCACACCATCTAGGCCATCAGAGTGTTTGTCAGACACTCGCTCCTTCAAATAAACACTGAAGTACATCACATCACTCATCAAATACTTCTGATTTCTATGCTCTTTGGATTTACCTTTAATGAAGCAGGGGGTCCCAGTGTGGCCTTGCACTCTCTCCAGAGTGTCTCTGTCTCTCTTCCTTTTTGAAAGGAAAGGTGCAGGCAGGAAGAGAGAGGAGGAAGAAGCATTTTATTTATTTTATTTAGTTGTTCATCCTGGTTGTTCCCCTTGCTGAGTCTCAAACCTGAGTCCTTGGGAGGTGTGTGGATTGCACCCAGCCACAGACAGTGGACTCAATCACTAGGTGCACGCTCTGTCTCTCTTTTGCACTAAATCTCTGCATGCTGTCCTCCGGCACGGGGGCCCATCTCCACTGCTGGGCACGGCAAACATGTGCAGCCTCCTGAACACCTGCCATCCAGACACCCAAAGGAGCCCACCGCAAGCTCCCTTTTCCTGACACCTTGAGATCCTTTTTCTTATAGCATGCTGTTAGAGGTCTCTATGAGAAGGCATTTAATCCTGCCTTATATTGGAAATCTGCTTTAGTAGTTTTCCTATTCAACCCTTTTTAGATGTACAAATTCATTAAGAACTGAGTCTTTTTTATTATTATTATTATTATCACCATAGTCTACAGTCTCAATGGGCAACATGTTGTATTAAATTTTCTAAATTTAAAATCCACTTTGTGAAAGAGGAATGCTCATTTTCTTTCTTTCTAACCTTTTACAGTTTAGTGGCATTAGGCAAAAAGAAAGTGAACTAAATAACAACATATCCTTGCTCTCTGTTTTAACCCTCTGACCTGCCTAAATGGGGCTCAGACCCCTCCCTGTGATGCCCGTGATCGCACTCGTGTGCACTAGCTAGTACTTGCACATTTACGCCCCGATTCCAGGAGACAGAACCCTCGTGGGGCACACGTGCTTTCATTCCTCTTTCCCTGGGTATTACAGCCTCTCTCACCCATGTGTGGATGGAGGTGCTCAGAGAGGGTTTTCACAGACCCCTGAATGTTGTTGGATGGTAGCCTCTGTCTCTACATATTTTTATACTTTCATTTTTTAAATTTAAGATTGTAAAGATTAACATTAAAAACAGATCTGATGTGCGCTGGTGGCTCAAGCACTAAGCCAATGGCTGGAACCTGGGCCATGCACAGCTCAATGACCCAGGTTCACGCCTGGGCCAGGAAGGGGATGAGGACAACCAGGAGAAGCAGAAAAGCAAATAAAGAAGAATGCTTCCTCTCCCTTCCTCTCTAAAAACACCACCACCCCTCCCCACAAACAAACCCTAAGAATGAATCACTGCAACTGCAGTTCTAACAATGTCCTACATCCATGTAACCAGCCAGGGCCTGGTATAACGACTGGTCTAGAACTCTCTACCTGCTTAAAGTCTGAAGATGGAGAACATGCCTCAATTTGCTGAAGTATGATGTAAAACAAATCAATTCAGCATATTCATCTTCTCTTCTCGCTCTGTAACTCTTAAACTCTACTTAGGTGATCTGTCTTGGACTCTTACTCACCCTTCTCACTAAATGGAGATAAAAACATCCTCAGTTTGAATTCACTTAACAACTACTTAGGATGATGCAGCAGAATGGGATTCATATGGGTAAAGAGCTATAATATCAAGACTGTACTTCTGACACGCATTTAAAGAGTCCTGCCATCAAAATGTAGCAAATCTAGACAGAACATGAAACTACTGGGAAAGAAATAATGATTATCAGGAATGCTTTGACCTTAAACAAGTAAAACTTATTAGGACACAAAAGCCTCTGTGAGCCTCACTGGTCTGCATATGATGGTGGAAATAAATGCTAGTTTTATATTTATTTTTTCCTTATAATGAACATTTGACTAGGACAGATGGAAAACTACATCATTAAATAAATGTAAGTTTATACTGCTGCATTTCTATAAAAATGAAGTAATGACACTGAGTTAAAAAAGGTGCATGTTACTCTGAGCAGAACATGAATCAAATGGATCATACTACCCGTATACAAATATTATATAAAATATATTAGTATCAGGAAAGGACTACTAAGGTAAAGTTTTCACTCTTGGTTTACTTACTAGAGAGATTCTTGATTTTTAAAGTTTAAAAATACTATTCCAGTTTGTAGGACTCATTTAGCTTACTTTAACTAAATTTTTACATGGTAAAAATTCTAAGTACAGAGGGCAGATTTAAACAGCAACTGGCAGAAATAAAACTGCTTAAATATACACATTACATGAAAGTTTCCTTTTCTCATTATACCTTTTAATAGATAATTTCCGCAACCCACTGGATACTCTGTAATTATCAGGCTGCTGAAGAAATATTACAGATGAAAACAAGTGTATGAGTCATTTCTTTCCAGGTGAAGTATTTCTAATTTATAATTACCATTGTGGTCCAGGGTAATGGAACACACTCCTAGGGAAGTACTTCTGATGAGGATGCATGGTTTAAGAGGTACAGGTATTAATTATTATACAGAGAGTAAGAGAGGCATGGGCGACAACTTAGGAAGTGCTTAGGTAAGGCTAAAATTGCAATTCTTTTTTTTTTCTTTGGCACAAATAATTTCTTGAAAAAGAAGGTTATTACTCAGATTGCTTTTATGCTCAGAAAAAGCTCACACTAATTCGATGTTAGAGAAAACATTCATTTCGGGGTCTTGGTTCATTTACTTGGTAGCAGGGTGAACTAACTGCCAAGTCGATGCAAAGGAACCAGAAATGTCCACTTAGCTCCTCGCTGTGTTACCTTGATGGCTGGTGACACCCATGGAGTCATTTGTTCTGGATCAGCACCTGCAAATGTGCACTTGGTTTTAAATGTTGAACTGAGGATAAATGAAGTAATACCTGTGGAACTACATGGTAAAATGTAACTTTCTACCCACAGTAAGAAGTTCACCAACAGTGGACCCATAGATCGACCTGCATTCTTTAGGGAGTTACATCTGGCTTTTGTTTGAGGCCTCTACATGTGTGCCTAACATCTAACCGTTTCGAGCTTCACATGAAGAACCACATCTTGTCCTCCAAGGACCCCGTGGTGACAACTCAGAAAAGCATCTTCCACACAGTTCCAAGCACCTTCATGGAGAAAACCTCACAGCACTCAGGCTTTCCCACTGCTGTCTCCAGGCCATATCCCAAACCTTCCAACAACTTCGACTGCCTTGAGCCCAGTTCAGAGGGATCAAAACTGAAGCCGAGGTCTCCTCTTCATTGTGAACATGCCCTGCTCTCCTTCAGGGCTCACAGACCAGGTTCTAACCAAGTTGAAACCCAATGCAATGAAGGAGCAAATCCCGGGAAAGGTTAAGCTTTATCCTCAGGAGCAGAACTTTTAACCTTATTTTTCTAATGAGGCTGTTTGTGCAGAAAATGTCAGTCACAGGAGGCTGATGTGGGCTACTGGGAAAATGGCCCCAGGGTTCCAACCACATGTCCAGGTAATGGTAAGTATGGAAAGTGGGAGGAAAGGCTCAGTCACCTGCACAGTCACTGACATTCGACATGTGTCTGTTGAACCCAATAATGCAAAAAATACATCTATGTAATTCATTGTTAATGCCATGACAAATGTCTTCTCTCACAGAGTAAGTGTCCTCTGAGCTTAAAAACAGGTGAGCTCGCAAACACACATCAGCAGCAAACACCTGCTGTTCTCCACAGAGCAGGGGAAAAAACCCAACAGGAAGCTCTCTGAACACTTGCAGGTCTTAATTAGCCCCAAATCTGTCCCCTGTCCTATCAAGGAGGAGGACTGGACAGTGGCCGCCATTACCCAGACACTGTGGAGAGGCTGTCACACACACGCTGTCAGGGCCAGCGCAGAAGGTGCTGGCCAGACATTTCCTGCCATCTTCACATCGCATGACCTCGTGCATCCCAATATAGAAACGCTGACTGTTAAAACAAGGGAAATATAATTTAGGAGTCTACACGTGGGTGAGAAAACTTCAAAAACTGGTGTAATTAAAAAACAGGCAGTTTCTAAACTATCTTATCATTTCTAAGATAAAGGTAGTGTATGTCCAGTGTGGCCAGATGGACGACCATGTGAGGATAAAGCCAGGAAGAAAACACCAAATGTCAGTGAATAACATGGGAGCAGACGGTGAACGGACACATGCAGATGGACTGGCGCGCGCTGGTGGAGCAGCGGTGGGGTCACTCACCTGCAAAGCAGCGCACATCCACATACCCCTGGGTTCGAGTCCTGGCTATGAGGTAAAACAATGAGCGTGAACAACTAAATAAAAATGTCTTCCTCCTCTCTTCCTGCCTGCCTGACTACCTGCCTTCATTCTTTCCTGCTTTCTTAAAAAAGAAATGGAGATCCCTCTGAGGAGAATCGTGTCTGGGTAAGTCAACCCACAGGGAGTATGCAGGAAGCTCTGTGTTTTGTGATATTTATTTGAGGACCTTGGTTTCAGATATTCTTCATTGTATATTTAGCATTTGTCTAGTTAAAGCTTTCCAGCCTTTCCATCAAGTTAGAAACACCCCGTTAGCTATTATTAAAGACGCCAAGTTAGAAGCTCTGTTCCAAGTCCCGCTTCTGCTCTTACCTGGACCAGTGTTACAGGTGCCAGACGGAAGTGCCCCGGGAACGAAAGAGAAGGTGAATCCGCTCCGTTCATCTAGACGCACACCAGGCTTTACTCATCTGCAGCACGTCTGCAGCTTCCACGACAGGCCAGGTGTGCGGAGGAAGGGAAGCCGGGTCCGGGAGGCAAAGGGGAGCCTCAAGTGCTAGCCTAACATCCTGTGACCGAACGCAGGTCACTCAGAGCTGAGGGGACCAAAGTGCAGAGGCTCTGAGGACCACTGACAAGCGCCCACAGAAGCCACATGCGGTGCCAAGGGATCCCTGGCAGGGAAGCCACTCCCAGCTCCCAGCTGGGGGCTCAGTGAAGTGCTTTGCACAGAAGGAATGTTTAAGTGGAAAAGGCTATTACTCGGAATTCATCTTACAGTGAAAGGCAGAGCGAGACTGCTATGAGAAATCTAGACCGAAGACGGAACTCCTGTTTAGGTCTATCCAGACTAAGTTATATACAGGATCCACGAATTCAGAGAAGAAAATAATTTTACCTGCACTATATGAAGAGTATCTGAACTATATCTGTGAATGGAATGTCAGATGTAATAATATACGGGCCATATTATAAATACATTATGTGCAAATTATAAGCGCATTACACGTATTTATAATATACATATCCCATAAATTATATATGTATAAATTATAATTATATATTATATTATAAATTACCTGTAATTTATATTATAAATATATTATATACATATTCCATAAATTATTATATATTTACATATTATACATTACAACCTAAATTTTATGAACATTTGTTTAAATAATAATTATCTTTTTAAGACCACAGAAGAGTTCACAGACCTTTACCTTTGGTTGCTTACTTCGGTTATTTATTTATTTTTTTTTTGAAGTTTTGTGTGTAGATTTCCTGCATCTAGGTTAGCTCGGATATTAGTTAAAAATATCCGTTTCTGGGCTCTAAGCTTACAAAATCAGAACAGAGCCTCTTCGAGTTGGAGACAGTAATCTGAATTTTCATCTTAGAGAAAAACTTGTGGTCTAACAAATAAAACCACTTGCAAATATAACTGTTTTGGTCAATGCTGTTATTACTCTTAAAACTCAGTAATCGCTTTTAATTAGTTTGCATTAGTAATTTCTTCTACATAAGATTTTAGAATTTTCTCTGTCTGGATTTGTTTCTATATTTTTCTCAAAAGGCAATTGTTCCTTCTCTTATCAATGACTCGGGGGACGTTACACAGTGCATATTTATGTATTTATTAAATAGCCTGTAATACTTTAAACAACTGATTTATATATTTACATTTCAAATCGCTAAACATTTAATTCGATTTTCCAAGGTAGGAGGTCAAACAATTTGGTTTCAAATATGATTCATGTTTCAGGAAACCTAAGAAAATAATTCGTGGAGTACGAGGTGGGAGTATGTCTGTTGATACCAAGTTACAGTGTGCTATTAATGTCAATGATTAATGTCATTCTGCATAGATAACAAGCTCATATTACCCACGAGCAGGGATGTACTTAGGCTCCGAGTATCCCTCTGGGACCAGAAAGATGAGCTAAGAACAATAAAAGATGCTGTTTATATTGTAGGTGGCAGTACTGCTCAGAGTCAGAAGGCAGAGAGAATGTTTAGCATAGTGCAAGAAGCATCAGCAACAATATCCTGCTTTTCTTATAGAAAGGATTCATGTCTGCAGGGAAATTACCATGTCTGCATTTATATTTTATGACAAAATGTAGAAAAATGAAGCAAAGAAAGAAAGAAAGAAGGGAAAATACTTATGATCTCAATGAAACCCCAGAAGTAAACCCAATGAGGGAATAGGGGACCCCTACCCTATCTACCTTCACCCTGTGGGCTGAAATACTCATTGTCCTGGATGCTGGAAGTGCTGGAATCGTCAACTCTCAGTTCATTGCTACTTGCAGCGGGAAAACTCACCCTCTACCGACAAGGCCTCCCCTCATGTCAGACAGCTTCCAAGGGTAGAGCCAGGAAGAAAGGGTGGAGCGGGAATGTCTACATACCCCTCACGCCTACGGACACATTGGGGTGCTCTCTGCTTTCCCTCCTAAGAGCAGGATGATTCCATCAAGCTCAGGAAGGTCTCTTGCTTGTCTCTGGACTCCCAGCACCAAGTGCCCAGGGAGAGTCACAGCCACCCCACAGGTGTAATGGACTTTGGTGATCAGGAGGAGACAGACTTCTGTTCCACAAGGAGGGCAGAGAGTAGGTCAGCATCTGGGCACAGGGCTGTCTCTGATCTCTGATACTGTTGCCCCATTTTGATGATAAATGGACAATCCCAGGAACTTGGGCCTAGGGAGGGCTGCATGAAGAGAGGAAAATGATGAGACCAGCGTAATCTGGGAATAGAGTTTCTCCTCCTTTCTGCTGAATTCCACCAAGAAGAAAAGCCTAGCAGTTTTCTATAGGAACAGCTCCCTGATTAACTGAAGCAAATGGGTGTGAATGGTGCCTTCAGAGACTCCTATGCACTTGCTACGTGACCCCATGGAACCCTGGAAATGGTGGCTCAAACTTCTCAGTTCAGTCTTCTCTGCAAACAGTCACTTGGGGGAATTTTACAAATTTGGCCAAATTTTGCAAAACTGGCCAACAGAGAGGCACTTGGTCAAAGATAATACTTCTTCGTGGGGGAGCATCCTACATCCCATGACCAGTTGATGGGAGCAGTGAAGCTCTGCCTCGTCCCCGAATTCAGGACAACTCCAAAGACCCTTCCCAGACCCAGAGCTCACAAATGTTTGGTCATGTTCTTGGCTGTAACTTGCTTTTCAACTCATCCCTCTGCTCAATCCTCCTTCCCAAGCATGGAAGCCAAGCAGGTACTCCGCTGAGCCCTAAGGGCACATCCCTGAGTAGAGTCTGTCTCCCGGGACCGCACCTACAACAAACACAGGTTATAATGAAAAATGGCAGCCCTGGGCTCTGTTACCACTGTTCTTGGGCACATCCCACTGAGAGACGTGTACCTGCGGATCAGAAGCAGCTGCAGAGAGCCAAATTCATAAAAGGCACAACCCTGGGCAGAAGGCCGGCTGTTTCTTTCATCTGCACCTGATGCCATCTCATTTTTTTCCATGTTCCCAAATGTGTTGGTTGCTAGAATCTTCACAACTTTGAGTGAACAGTCACACACATGAGGAGCATTCTCTGTGGTATTTTTTCATTTGTGAAAAGAAGCAAAATGGCCTTAGCTGGTAAGCCCAGGCACCAGAGTTGCATGGATTTCGCAACCTATGACACCCCCAGGTCGCCATATCAAGGGGAGTCTTTATATTCTCTCCAGAGGCAAGAAGGCCAGACTTCGTAAAGTCTCTCAGTCAAATTTGTCCATAGACCTGGTCTTTTTTTTTTTTTTTTTTTTTTTAATTTTAAAAGCTCTCCAGGTCCTACTATTATAACACTCAATTTAAGAACCACTGACTTAAAAGAAATAAAATTTGAAAAAAAAAAAAAAGAAGCTGAGGGAAATGTTCTTCCATTGTCCTGAAAATAACAGCTTGAAAGACAGAGGAAAATAGATTTAGTCAGTAGAGGAAAAAATGAGAAAATAAGAGCTTAGGCAATGATTTGCTGAAAGGGTACACATTTTAAAAACACACCTAACAATATCTCTGATAGCATTTCAATAAATACAGAAGCTTCCTAAAGGAAAAAAGTAAACCTGTTTCACAACACAAGACCCTTGACTGTTTCATCCAAAACCCAGCAGGTCGAAGAAACAGGAAGACCGCCTTCTGGCTCGGATGAGCCTTAAGAGGAACTAACAGAGGTCATCTTCTCAAAAGCAAAGTATCATTAGAGATAAATGAAGAACATCAAGTCCCTCTAAGTCCCCTTCATGCCAATGCACCCAGTGAGCCACAGCCCTGCTTTTCTACCACTAAGAAGCTTGACTGAAGGGCTTAATGTTTCCAGGATCAAAGTTTCTGTAACCCAGTAGAATATACTTACAAAGCTATGGAAGTAAGAGGAGGAGAGAGTGACATCAACACCTGGTTTGCACAAGGGCTCAACCTCAAACACTTCTTAACTTGCAGACTCACTGGCTATCCAGGCAGAAGTGACAAGGTTGGCTGGTGGTGTGTTTACAGATTGCTGTGTAGTTAACCAGAAGCCTCATCTAAGGAGCAGCAGCCACCTCCAAGGGCCAAGTCTAAACAAGGAAGAATGAATAAATAATACTGCCGTTTATAAGACTGATTTTTGCCCAATTTTGTTTAGCTTGCAGACGGTTGACATTCTGTCCAATTTAAAAAACGCAGTAAGTTCTCCACACGTTTTTTTTTTCCCACAGCTACATTTCATAAATGTATTTCTTCTTATCTCTTCTCAAAGGAGGATCAAATATGAGAGCACTTCTTGCTACCCATTAATCTTCAGGACTGGGATACCAGATGAATAAAACAAGTCTTTAGCAACACAGTCACAATTGCTAAAGTGCGTCAGACAAGTGCTGGGACTGGTTCACAGTGTGTCAAGCAATATGACAGTAACAGGGACCAAAGACGATGTCACACATGCTGTTCCTAACAGGTCAGTCTGAAGCAGTCAGGTTCTCTGGACTTCAGTTTGTCTGTCTATAAAATGGACTGAACTAGGGGGCCTTACAGGCTGCTTTTCTAACACCCTACACATCCCTTCTAAATTAACATGGACGGACTGCAATACCCACTGACATTCTAATTACACGGCCCGGGAACTGCACAAGACAGAGAGGGCTGAGTTTAGGTGACTAATAATGATATCACAAACCAGTTTATAAAATCACAAAGGAATTGCATACATCTGCCACCTTGGGAAAGGTAAGAATATTTTAAAGCATGTTTACATTATATCCTCAGAAAAACCCTATAGGTTTATTATGCAAGATTTCTTGCTATCACTTCAAATGGTCTTATAAAGACTTCTAAATAAAAACAAAAAACAAAAAAAACAACATTGAGATATTTATTTCTGGGCACTGGGGAGTGAGGCTCTCCATCACTGTAAACAAACTTGCAGTTTGATTAAAATAATTCAACAGAAGTCATGAGATTTTGATTTAAAAGTCTGTATCGAGGAAATAGGTGAAACATCTTTAAAGCAGACGCTGTAATAATATGCTACCTAAACACATTATAGGAACAAGTGCACTTGTTTTCAAGGAAATATTAGTAATGGAATTTATCATGTATCTGATAACTTATGCAGAAATTCAATTAGTACGGCTTACAAATAGACATACTAGGAAAACCCATTTGCCCTTTCTTTCTCTGAGATTTACAATGTTATACATTTTCTCTGTACTTCATCCTGTCACATTATAGATACATGGTTTAGATGTATTATTCTATTTCAATTTGAACTTCCCTAAACTCCTTGCAGCAGGACTGTGATGATTTCCTGGTAGAAGCCTGCTACTGAGGGATATTAATACAGAGAACATTCCCTGAGGACATTATTTTGGGCGGGTGGTTTCCCCCTTATAGTCTAGGTTAGTTCTACTACCTAAAACTTTCTTTGCTCCAAACCAAAAAAATACCAAAAGTACAAAAATGTTAAAAGTACCACCTGAATCTCCCATTCATATTATCTGTAATTTAAAAAAAAAAACAAAAAACAACTATATATATATATATATATATATATATATATATATATATATATAGAATCCCATAAAGGAATAGAAATGAATGGGCATGTCACATCAAATATAAAACGATTACTCATCACTGTGATTAGCTGATTCTGGACCACCATGCTCTGTGAAAGGAGACCACATTAATGATGATGTGAGAACCCAACATTTTCTCTCCTGATCTAGTCTAACTCAAAACCTGTTTAGTAGTGTAAAGAATCTATTTCCTTTATTCCTTTCTGTCACCTTCTATTTCTTTGCTTTATATTTGCAATCCCGACTTCTATCCAGCCTGTTCACACATTGTTTTATAGCTCTCTTATTCAAATAGCTAACAGTGTGAGCTAATATTTATTGAGCGTAATTATGTGCCTGACACTGTGGTAAAGGGGTCTTTAATTCTCCTAACAAGATTCTGTGGTAGGCGCTATTGGTCTAATTTTATACACTATGATTTAACAGGATTTGGTACTTTGCCCAAGCTTTACACAATAAGATCATGGACTTGAGTCTAGAACGTACCATTAACAGAGTATATCCTACCTGTTTGTATCTAAGCAGTCCCCACCCCATCTCCTCCTATAAGCAATGAACGACCCAGAAGATCTTGGGTCTTATATTCTCCCACATGAAAAGTACAACCATTAGAAGATCAAAATCTGGATTTAATACTTTAATATTTTAATTGCTGGGCTCTGGGTCAGGAACTCAGGTCCCTAGACCTTATGTGGCCTTAGCTGCCTTTACGCCGTCTGAGCCGTGGGGCACGGCCCAAACCGGAGTCTAAGGCTACTGAAATGGAGTTCTTGTTTCTGATTCCCCTTCTGAGGTTCCCCACCCAGGCAGTTGTCAGTCCCCAATATTCTACCTCAACAGCCAACACTGGTATGTTTGTCTCTACTTCACAAGTTACTGTCCAGAATCAGGGTCTAATTATTTTTCAAAAATATTAATCATGCAGCAATTTACACTTACAGATTCTCTACTGGGAGGCACCCCTGAAACTGATTCCTTCGTTTCTAAAAAAAACTTGCAGAATCGCAACTGGTCTCTCCACACATCTCTGACATACAGCACAACACGATCATCACAGGCATCTTACTGAAACGACAATGTCACCGCTCTCTACCTGCAGGCCATGATGGCTCCTACAACTTCCCAGGTTCCAGATCACTTAACATTCAGTGTCTTGAATGGGCTGAGCTTCATGACCACAATGTCTGCTATAACCACATGTGCGACCATGATGTTACCATGACCAATATAATCGTATTTACTACCATGTAAAATATTACAATGTCACTCATGTTAACAGGCATTCCAGTTCCTCGGGGTAAAATATGAAAAAGGAAACTTATCATTGATGAAAGATACTTTTTTTTTTTGCATTTTTTTTCCTATTTCTGATTTTCCCAAATTCTAGTCCCCTTCTGTCCTGAAATGTAACAGGTTTTGCAAAGCAAAAGCAAATTGCCTAAGGCTTTCTACAGTCAATCCATCAGATGACAAGCCAAAATGATCCACATCTTGCATTTATCTAACATGAAAATCAAGGAAAGCCAAGTAAAAGGAGTTCACGATGCATGAATATGATAAATTGCTCAAAGAAACTTAATGGCAACAGCTTCAATAAAAGACACATTTTGTTTAATAACTCCAAAGCATGCTTTCTTCAGAACAGCCTTTTAGATGACCTTGTTCTTATTTTTCTTTACAAAATGAAGTTTCCATTACAACTGCACTGAGAGCCAGTATAGTTTGGTGATAAGTACAGTGTGATGAGATGCTGTAAGCAATTTAGTTACTACCATTAAGAACAACAAAAAAATAACAAAAATCCTATGCAATTCTTGCAAATCAACAGACTAAGCTGTAATAACACTGTTCCACAGGTTTTTAATGCAGTGAAAAATGCTCCTGCCTTATAACGAAAAGGAAATAAGTGTATTGGCTGGAATCTCTCAAATGTATATTTATGTAGAAGAAATGTCTCAAACTCTAGGGGCTGTAGATAGAAACTCTGACCCTTCCAGAAGTTATGAGATAATTACTAAATTCCTCAGCACAAATGAGAGAGAAAGCAGAAGTCCAGTGCTCTACGGAAGAAGAGAAGGAAAAGCCATGAATAAATGTCAATGCAGGGTCTCAGAGCTGAGACAAGGACAGGACAGAGGGCTGGAGGAGGCACTGTTAAATGCAAGGCTGTATGGCGGCCCCACTAGCCTCATTCACTTTAATGACTTTTTGAAAGTTGCACAATTTTGATGCAATTAGATTTTCTATGGGAATGAGTTAAAAGCTGAGTTTTGATGCAGGTCAAACCCAATCAACATGCAAACTGGACACATGGTGGCTCTGTTAACTCTCGAGGACACTGGGCCCTGCAGCCACGTGAGAAAATATTACTGTAGAAGACAATGTCATCCGTATGTTCTACCCTTAGAAAGAAGATACAGTCTCCCACCTGCATGGTCTTTTTGTTTGCTTTTAAACATAAGGCCAAGGGGCCATACTGGTGACTTAGTAGTTAAGTCTATCACCTCCCAATGGCACAGTCCACAGACATTCCAAGGATTCAGGTTGACAATATGGGGCTGGGATGTGGGGAAAGGAGGGGGCACAAAACCGAGATGAACAACTAAACAAAAATAAGATACATGCTTCTTCCTCCTCCTCCTTCCTGCTGCCTGATCGCCTTGTTTCCTGGCAATACCTTTCAATCAATCAATAAAAGGTCAGAAAACTAAGCACAAAATGGCTAATACAAAGTCCCAGGGTAGAAGACTGCCTGCTGCTTCTCCTAGAAGCTTCTCTGAGGGGCTGATGTGGCTCTTTCAGGGTGCAGAAATCTCAATGTGTATACTCTGCTCAACAGACACTGACCTCCTTCTGAGCCTCCAGAATGCACCAATTTACTCCCTGAGAGTCCAGACACCAGATCCTTCCCTTTTCCTTTCCTTTTCTCTTTCAAATTCTCTAAGACGCCTTCTATTGGTCTGCCCACTCTTGAGAAAAGACTGTCCAGCTGACATGAAGAGCTCCATGGACTAGAGCCAGAACTTTCAAGAGTCGTTTGCTCACGCGCATGATGTCACCCTCGGCGCACTTGAAAAAATGTTAACACGCCACCATAAAGTAAATAATGTCATTTTCAAAACTCAATATCCAAGAACCACATAAACAAATTAGCACACTAAACAGAGCAACGTTATTTAGTCAAATGTCATTTAATTAAATGCCAGAGCTATTCATTTAAAATAAAGGCCAAAGAGAAACAGATGAAGGATTAGGAGAACTGGAGCATCTAAGCAACTAGTAAGACAGGAGGAATTCAAACTAGTTACATTATATTAGTCTCCCCTGTAACTCTCATTCTAAACAAATTATAAAACTGGTGACAGGATTTGTGGGGCAGAATCCTAGAGGGGACATTAAATGATGGTTAGCATTCAACATGGTGAGCCTCTTGGGATGCCGGGTACCCATCTAAACAGTAACAGTGGAGGGTGGAACAAGGCCTGTGATCACAGTGCTTGGGGCCACAGCACAATTCTATCGCTTACTAGTTGTGTCTATAACTTCCTTTCTGCTTTAATTTTCTCTTCCACAGAAGTTAACCAGAGATCATCTTTCCCTGAAGCCTAGAGAATATGTGTACTCAAGTGAGCTCATGCAAAAGAACATAATTACAAATGGCAAAATACTCAATAAAAAGCAATTTTTATCATGTTCCTGATATTAGATACCATATAGGAAAGACAAGTCTCAGACCAAACTTTCACCAATTTGCATGTATATATGGATAGCAAAAAACTGGTTAAAATACTAGTGGAATATGTGCCTATGAATAGATATAAATATACGCATATCCATATGCTTATATACACATATAGGCGTATCGTATACCTGTCTGTGTACCTATGTACATACACATGCATACGAATACTCATGGAAGGGTTCTGATTCAAATCAAGATAGGCAGAGACAAAAAAAATTGAAGTATCAGTCCTAATTTTCACACTAGGCCCTTTTAAAACACATTTTACAAATGCATAGGGTAGTCGCCCAAGAACAATTATGCAATCTGTAAATTAAACATTTTTCCATGTTTCTGAAAGACCTTTTGTAAGTAAACAGATTTCCTTCTGGTCAGGTATCTAAAGAAATTACTATTATATAGTGGCTCATAGCATGTACTTCATATTTCATGGGTGCAATGTGAACTAATCAATTGGTTTCATAGTCCATAACAACAACTTTTTTTCTTTTTCACACTGTTAAGACTCAGACTGTATTTTAAGGAAGTGTTTGTGACTTGAACAGTAGGAGACAGAGATGAGAGGGAGAGAATGGAAAAAGCAGGGCATTGCTGTGAACTGGTTTTTCCCCCTGCACTACCAGAGGACCCTGTTGACTTACAAGTTAACTCTCGGTCACAGAGTCATCAAACCCAGCATGTCTCATCACCAATCAGGTTCCACAGGTCGTCTGTCTCACCCACCTTCCAGGTAGAGAAGAGGAATGATTGTTAAAGAACATCTAACGTCAGTATCCCTTCGGCAACTCCAAGTTCCACCTGCCAAACTGCAACTTAATCTGTTTCCTGTCTTCAGCCAGAACACTGGATGTATCATCCACCACTGTGCACTTTCTGTGGAAGGTACCCGTGCTGATGCTGCAGACACAACAGGGGCAGAGGCAGGCAACCTCCTTCTATGCCTCCCAACATCCTCACCTCCACATTCATTATGAAACATCTCCGAACTAACCTACTTTCCAAATAACTGATTCAATCTACCTCGTCGTCCAAATTCCCACTACCATATTTCATTCCCCAGCATTTCTGACCTGGAATAATTAATAATAACTAAGTGTCTTATCCCTATGGTCTTGTTCCCTGTCTTTTAAGAGCCTGTGATACTAGCACAGTTGGTCTTTCTGAAGTTCAAATAGGTTCAACAGCATTTCCAAAATGCACCAAAGAACCAAAGTGATGGCAGGCTTCCTTCCTCCCTTCTATGCCTCTCCTTATTTGTGCGCTCTCTCTCTTGGTTAACTTCAGATATTGTGCATGTTATTTAGCAGATTAAATGATGTGATGATGATGACCCAAAATGGTTTCCTGTTTTTAAGGGTTTTTGTTTTGGAATTTAAAACTCTTTGATAACTGGAACCAGAAATGTAGAATCCTTATGCAGTTGGATTAGCTTCAAGTAAGAAACATTTCCACTGGGCTCAAAGATTTTTAAGGGTAAAAGCAGTATGCATTACTGATGCTTAATAAAAATGCTTGTTGAATTAACCACCAAACTACTGTATTTAACCTGTCATAGTTCAGCGAGTTTAATTTTAACACAATGTTCACAGGATGAACTTGGATCAATTTCTGACTACAGAACCTTGTTTGCAGTGAGTTCAAATGAAAGAGAAAGCTCAGTAAAACTATGGAAAAAAACAAAAATATTTACAGTGAATTTCTGCCTTTCTCCATGCCTGATATTTTAAGGCAAGATATCAGGGTTTTCATCTGATGAAAACTAGCCTGCCACAAAGTAAATGTGGTTTACTCTTCTCCATTCTTCAGACCAACATCTCTTGCATTGACTGTCTCCAACTAGTGCAGGAAAGCAGACTGACTACAGATCGAATGAGTATACTGACATACCCAGAGCAAACAATTACCTACAGATCTGAGCAGAGTCCTACCCACTGAGTACTTCTTTGCAGTGCACTTAGAAACTGTAACCTCTTCCCTATATTCACCTGTGTAACAGATTTTTTAAAATACTTGTATCTCAGCATCTGCTCAGCCTGAGAATGCATAAGTGAGATACACAGAACCTCTTTAAAGTGCTCATCTCAGAGAGAAGTCAGCCCAGTGAGCAAGTGATTAAAACCCTGCCTTGATATATCTGGAGCGCCTATCTCATCTTCAATGGTATGGAATTCAAAATTAAAGTTGCTCTAATTTCATTTTTCTGCTGTCTATACCCTGATCAATTAGCCCAAGTCTCCTGAAATTTAGACTATGAATTCCTTAAAAATGTGTTAATTTTATTTGACAACTATTCTCCATACTCGAGCTTGTAAGAAAACTCTTGTCACATCTTATAGGATGAATGGCAAATACTCTGGAAGTTCTTGCTAAATTTCATCGAACCTGGTGGCTTAGTGGTAAGTCCATTAGCCTCTGACCAGTGCTGTCCACATATATTCCCAGGACCTGAGTTCATGACCCAGTTCATGACCAAAATGAACAACTAAATAAAATAAAGTGCATCTTTCTCCTCTTTCTAACTACCTCCCTGCTCACCTTCATTCCCACATGCACCTTATTACAAGAAAAAAATACACTAAACTAATAACAATTCCACCTCTACCAGCAGTTTCAGCAGCTGTAGAAATAACCATCACAGTAATGGAAATGACCACTCCAACTAGTTCAGAACCACCTCCCCCAAATTAATGCTTTCAATTACCCTCTTAGACCTATGAGCAACTATATGTTTGTTGTATAATGATGCATTTTATGCAGATGTTGATTTGAGATGAGGCACACCTTAGATCTATACAATGATAGGAGGTAATGTTCTTTCACTAAAAATTAAAAATATAAAACTCAAAATAGGAAAAATATGTTTTTGCAAAAAGAGTACTTTCTACAGATTCACTTATACATATATATTACACTTTGACAAGAAGAAAAGAGTACCTTTATTTTTAAGAGGAAGGCAGGCAAAAATTAAGGCAGGGTAGACAGGTAGAGAGAGGAAGAAGCATCCCCCTTTATTTACTGATTCATTCTGGTTGTCCTCCCCACCCGATCCTGGGTCTTGAACCCACATACTTGGGCTTTACATGGATCACACCACAGTTGCCGGCTTAGCACCTAAGCACCAAGGCATGCTGAAAATAAAATTTTCGATAAAAATTTTTCTAAGTGGTTCCCACACGACTTTCAACCTTCATGCTGCTAATAAAAGTGATCCTTAATTTGTTTTGGTTATAAGTCATTATAATATGATAATCTGGTGTCAGAAATAATGTGGTTTCATTGATGGACATGAAATCAAGGCATGACCTGACCTAAGAGATACTAATTACAAACCTTAAAACTATCCTTTTGTATCATTTTGAACAAGGACTTACTAATATTACATTCACACATTTAATTGAGCTTTCTCAGTAAAAATGTGTGGTTTGCCACACAGACATGGATTCACTCTGAGGCTAACACAGTTTGCAGTGTGGGGTCCAATACCTGTGAGAGTGAGTCTGAGACCCAGCAACGAGGAAGAGACGGTACTTTCCATGATAATTACGGTTTTGTAATAGGTCCAAAAGCAATTTTATAATATTTCTTATGAAATTTTTGAACTCATAAACCTGATCTTTTCTTCGTTCGCAGCTTTCTTCCATGTTTGGTATGTTCCGTGACTTATCAAAATGTTTGGCTTGATGATAACTCCACCACCTAGCTCCATCATACAACTGGGTATTCTCACCACAGATGCACAGACCCGACTGTGTGTTAAATGCCGCAGTGAAAATCTCAATACAAACTCATGTTATAAATATATTCATGGGTAACTTTCAACTCAACAACCATTATTGACTTTACGACAAAAATATCTCTGGGCCTAGGAAACCAAAGTTTCTGGAGGACAAACATGTAGTTGCAATGAATACTACAATTATTGATAACATATTTTAAAGTGAATGTTTAATAGCTTACTATCATGTTGCTTAAAAATGTTGTTACTCCATGAAAAAAGGTATTTCTTATATTTAAACTTTGCAATAGTTGATTTACACGTGGAGAAAAGTATTTTTTTTTTCTAAATGATAATGCCTTCCAACCAAAATTTTCAGACTTGTTATTCAGACAATATAAAAAATAGAATAAAGTTAATAAATTCTCCTTCCATGATGTATACAATGAACCCAAGCAAATTTCACTAGGATAATGAGATAAAGCTCCCTAGACACCATCAAGTATTTTCTCTACGTTCTGTCATCTTTTTCCGAAGAATTTAGATCTTCTAAATATCATAGAATAGGCATTACACTGGGCAAAGCTGCCTTAGATGCTGGCTAAGAATTTACTATTAATGGATTTTCTACAAATAAGTATTGTGACTTAGAGACTGTTGTGGTATTCAAATAATCATCATTTGCCATAACAATACAATAAATTGACACTAACACTTTAAACAGATATATTTTTACTAAGCTGCACTGACTACAACATAGTCTTATCTACCAGCATAGTTGAAGGAAATGATCCATTTTTCATGCTGTCTCCCTAGCGAACTATGTGTTTTATTTTCCCCCTTGGTTTGGGAATTAACCAATACAAATATGCATGTATTTGCATGCCACAGTATATGCCCATTTGATTGTTTTGTATACATTCTGTTTCTTTAATAATTAGTTTCGTACAAATTATTTTAGAGACAACATATTGGATTTGGTCAAATCATAGCTTAAATGAATCCCTCTGCCAAGGGAACTTGTTGCAATAAATTAACCAAATTTTAGTAACAGAAGATCAATCCAAAAGTTATTAATAAAACTGTAGTTGCTGCACATAGTGAGGAGAAAAAACTTAATATCCTTATTACCTATTTATTGCTCCACCTTTCTGCTGAATACTGTATTCCAGAAGGGACATGTAAGGCCTCAGAAGATACGAAGTATGATGAAATGCCATAAAGGAGCAACAAGAACATTAGGAGAGCAGGGGTGACAAGGCAGAAAAAGAATCTGCTATATGAGGGGGTCAAAGGATGCCCCAGAACTTCCTGTTCTGAGCATTCTCTCTGGACATGGGCAGTATCTCCACAGTGGCAGCGAGGCGCTTCCTAGGACATTTTTTCTTACAGTATATTTCCACTGCAGTCCACTGTCACCAAAGCACAGAGATCCTCACTCACAGTTACAGACTGGCCAGACCAGTCACCCCTTTTTCCACTCTGCTCTCCTCTGCTCCAACCAGCTATGCATGCCCTTGTATTCTCTCAAGCATAAAGGGCGACTCTGCTCTTACTGTTTTTTCTGCTTAGACAGTCGTTCCCCAAGCATCCACTTAGGTCATTCAGCACATCCTTCAAACTTTGTAAAAAAAAAAAAAAAAAAATCACTTTCAGTAAAGCTGATCCTCCTTTAAAAGAATTATAACCTCTCTGCTAACACTCTTTATTTCCACCTCCTTGTGTATTTTTGTCTATACCGTTTATCAGCAGTTGTCATACTCACTATTTATTGGATCTTGCCTGTGTTCCCCGTAGGATGTAAATGACATTATATTCTTTCTCCAACTTCAGTCTAGCTGTTACCACTGCCCCCTCCTGAATCAGCTCAGGATTTCCATCAAAAATACCAGATTTAAATACGATACATCTGCGGACATGTGTAACTTTCCAAAGTCTACAAGTCATTGTTTTCAATCCACCAAAGGTCCTTAAGGGGCCATGAAGAAATGGGTCACAATTTCCAGAGACATTTCTGCACCACTAAACGTCCCATAGAAATCCTTTATGCCAAGAAGGGTTTCTACTCATACCCGAGTAAGTTTGGTATTCAAACACTAGAGCCAGGATGCAATTATCATATATGGACTCTAACAACATCCTACAAGAGACACGGTTGCCAAGAAACATAGTTGCCATGAAACACAGCAGTGTTTTTACCAAGCCCCTGCATCATGGATGCGCATGAGTGAGCCGAACCAGCAGCGATGTTCTGAGATTTTCAGAATTTTCAACTCTTGCTCTTGCTCCGTGATTATCTTACTGCTCATTTATCTTCATCATTATCAATTTACCTTTCCACTGATTTATTTATTTGAGGGGATTAGTTCCTAATAACTGAATGCTAAAAGTGTTCATGCATCGCAGTCCAAAATATTACTCATGCATATGCTCTTTGCTAAAGTATATAAATTGGTCTTCATTCTTCTCAGGTTCTGCATTTCCAAATTCACCTGCCTCCTGAAACATATTTGCTCACGGTCATTTTTGGACATGCGCAGAACCACAAAAAAATCTGAGCTTCCTGCTTCCCCACTGCCAGCTAAGGCTGTCAAGTTCTCGACTAAGCTGCAGGAAGGATGCACAGGTCTTCCTGTGGCAGGTCTCACCCTGCAGGCGAGCGCCCGACAGCAGTCCAAGCAGTGCCATTTTTTTTTTGTATATTTGTATTATTTCTTTGGTGATCTTGCTGTTTAAAATGGTCTCCAAGGTAGTATTGATGTTTTATCTAGTTCCTAGGTACAAAGTGACTGTGACGTGCCCTTTGGGGGAAAGATGTGCTAGTTAAATTCTGTTAAGACACTAGTTACCTTGTCACTGAGTTCGTTGTTAATGATCAAATATATAGAATATATACACACACACACACATACACACACACACACACACACACACGTACGTACATTAAATAAGGTTTCCTGAAGCAGAAACACACATAAACAAGGCTATGTGTTGACCCGTTAACCTAAATGTTGTGATCAGAAGCTCATAGGAATTTAACTCTATTTCCTCCAGGATCAAGGATTCAGAATCTGTTCTTTCAGGGTTCCCAGCAACTTTATAGAACATAACTAACCTACATAATTAAAGCACTCACATGTGCCTAGTCACCCAAGCAACAGAAGAACATGCTCCTCGCTTCTCTGTTACCCTTACATGCCATGTCTGCCTACAAACAGCCATCAACCAATGGTTGAGAGCAAGGTCCTTTGTCCTTTTGAAGCCTCTTGAGTGTCAAGCAGTAAAGTGAGACAGAGGGCTGTAAGGGAGGAAAGGAGGAGGGGAACAGAGGAGAGGAAGAGGAAAAGGTCAAAGTGAAAATATTTGAGCTGCATCGATGCTATTTTGTATTCTCTTCTGATATCTGTTAAAATGTGTAACAGGATGCCTTATACACTCAAAATTACTTTTCTCAAGTGAAACAGCTCTAAATTTGTACCAAGAAACTACATTCAAGCATATAAAATGTTTAGGATAAAAATAGTGATTGTATTGCATTTGCATATATTTGCATGTGATATATATGTATGGTCCGATATTTTCAGAGAAAAATTCAAATATTGGTAACCGATGTCTTATTTTAATCAAATTTCTCCTTCTCCATCATTTGTTATCATCTGCTAACTCTGGTCGACATTAAATTCAATAATTCACAAAATGAGAGGCTGAAGAAGGCCTGGGGAGGCGGAGCGAGGCCCCAGCACATGAACTGGAAGGAGCTCTCTTTGCCTCTCCTTCGTGGAAGCGCTGATGAGGGGCAAAAATGAAGCACGGCGCTTTTTCCTGTTGGGCGGTGTCACTGAGCCCACCCCTCTCACAGAATGCTGGGCTCAGACTCCGCTGCCTTCGATGTATCCTGATGGCACCCATTACTGACCAATTAATGATGAAAGACACTGAGGCACACGCAGCGCTGTGCTGCACATCAGCCAAAAGCTAGTACGAAGGAAAAACACAGAAAAACAGAGATGGAAATCATGATATAACTAATGACACCTTTCACTGAGAGGCCATCCAAACAGAAACAAATACAAGAATTTAGTTTCACTAAGCAGACCCTTTTCAGAAAACTAACAAATGGGACACTCAAGATGCTCTACCACATTTTTACCTACACTTTAAAAAAAATCTGAACAATAACTATATTCCTGGTGTACAGAAACAGAGTATCAATCCTACTAGCATTCTTGCTTCCTAGATGGTAAGAAAAAAGATTATGGATCAATCTGCAGTGAAGTGCAGAGAGTATTCTCTCCATACAACTGATGCTTCTACTTGGATGGATAAAACATAAATATATCCATTTGAAGGGATTAATTTGCTCCAAGCTGAAGGGTATTTCTTTTCACCTATAGGCGAGCCTCCTTGCAAAGATCATATGTTAATCCTATGAGCTTTTGGAGGGGTTTAGCATTCATTTTACTAGAAACCATGTGGATTTTCCTGCTCGAAGGTAGAGAACAGTCTCCAAAACTCTTGTGACTTTCATTTGGATACAGTCAACTTACAGGATTAGTTTTGTATATGAAGAAATAGTTATCTTAGTTACAGAAACATTTCTTCAGCTTTATATTATAGAATTACATATAATTTAAACAACTCTCCTTTTTTAGCATGTAACTTTCTGCATAATTCATTTCAGTATCTTACTTTTAATTTTTTTTTAAAGTGAGAGATAATTTCTGTCTTTCCCTCTGGTTTTTAATTTTACTCTAGAATACCTTGATTAGTTCTACCTTGATTACTTACAATAACAGTTCTTTTCCCAGTATAACCTCTCTACACCTCTCCTCCTGCATGTTAGTAAGGCTGTCAGAATTGCAAAATATTTGTTTTCCCTTTCTTTATCTTTCCAATGACATGAAGAGGAAAATACTTGTTCATGCAAATATTCAAGTTATATCAAGATGTTCAACACCCTTTTTCCCCTTCAATAGATCAGTCTCACAACTCCAAGCACGCTGTACAAGCAGTATTAACTCGCAATACTTCAATGGCGCTGCTTAAATGCTACCATTTGGGAAACTAAAATGAATTAGCGAAACAGTTTCTGATTCAGAACTCAGTGGAGTAGAGAAAGGGTGGAGGCTTACAGCAGGTTTGAGCCACACTTCGAGTGCAGGAAGTTCTGACCTAAAAGAGAGAAAATTGGTCTGGTCTGGTCTTAAAAAGAGAACATTAACTAAGAGACTAAGACAATTAACTAATTAGCTAAGAGAGCAATCCCATCTCTCTAGTTCCATAGCACGTCCCTTTTCTTCAGTACAATATATGCTGATGGCCCTAAGGGCTCTTGTCTCCTAGAAAACTTCTGAAGATGTCAACAGCTTTCCAGATGTGAGAATAAAACAATCATCTGCATGTGTGTCCTGCCCTTCCTTCAAATGGTGACTGGAAAAGCAGTCCTATGTGATTTTAAATCCAATTGATTTTAAATCTACAGAGTTTAAAACAGCAGCCAAATCCTGAGAGCATTTTAAGGTATTTATCCAAGCATTATTCCTCAATAATTACCAAAACAAAGTATATGAGTTGCAAATTCTGTTCCTTTCCTAATATTTTATAATAATAACTAGTGACTGCTTATCTGTCCCAAATAACTTCTGTCAAGAAAGGAAAGATGCAGGCAGGAGTGAAGGAGAATAGACAGGCAAGCAGGAAAGAGGCAGAAGCAGCATCTCTCTGACTTATTTGCTTGTCTTGTTGATCCGCCGGCCCCGGGACACGAACCTGGGTTCTTGGGATGCATGTGGACTATGCTGGCTAGAGGCTGGAGGCTTAGCCACTCAGCCACCAGAGTGTGCCCCAGAGACTTTCAAGGGTTAGTTCTTCACACACGAAGTCATCTTACTTAGTCCTAATAACTATATGCACAAGCCCTATCATGACACCCATTTTATAGAGAAAGCTGATCGAAGTCAAGTCATTTGCAAGTGGCAAAGCGAAGACTCTCCTTACAGAACTCAGACTCCAGAACCTGTATGTTAAACTGCTTTTTAACACGTGGGGTCTAATTCCCATGACTCTACATTTTTATTACCAAAACACCAACGGGAATATTCTTGAACATTCCATACAACTCCTAAAGAAACCCTCTTCTCCTCCCACTCACTGTCTCTTTCTTCCTTTCTGTTGAGTTTATCTGATTTTCAACACAGCTAGGTCCACCCTAGGAGCTTCAGGGATGCTAACTCTGGGGGGATGATGTCTGCACAGGTGCAGGTCTCTCTGCTGCCTGGGGCCCCAGGCTTCCAGGCGATGAGATTGTCCTAGGAATGGTCTGCCCAATGGCGGTGGCTTTAGACACATCAATGACAGCCCTGAGGAATCCTGCTCCACTGGATGTCTTGGATTGCATAACATGTGGGAAGGGAAGGGTGGAGCACAAAAAATTCTGAAAAAGGCTGTTTTAACTTTCATAACTGAAGGAGAATGCTCCGAGACCTGGAGGGAATGGAGAGAGAGCAAATACTGGCAGCCTATGCAGAAAGCGTCCAGAATTTGCAATGGAAGAAGAGGGGTTAGGCAACATTTTTAACATGTTCCCTAAGGAAAACAGTATTTGGAGAGGTTGATTTTAGCTTTCCTAGTTAACATTAAATTTTTATTATAGCTTCCTTTTAGTATACTCACTAGATATTTTATAATCATAGATATTTGATCTCGAATGAACTTTTTCTTCTCACATTGTTTTCCAAAAGAGAGGATAATAATAGTAAGTAATACAAATACAGACATGGCTTGTGTTTATGACAACATTCATACAAAGGAAAACAAAAATCTTGATTTTTCTTTTTTGTTTCTGAGGTGACTAGATCGGTTATAAATTGTGGAGGCTTATTTCTGAATGTTGCAAGACCTCAAGAAACAAACAGCCTAATGCCAGGGATGGTTCTGAAAATCAGGTGTTAAACAAAATGTTTGACATGGAGACTCATGCAATCTTTCCAGCATTCATTTTTAAATGGGGTGGGGAGGGGTGGTAGTGCAAAACACTGCTTTCAAATATTTAAATATTTGATTCAAGTTCCTAAAAGTAAGAGTTGTCTTAAAATGTAACATCCCTTGACAATGTTCTGAAGACATGGACTTCCCACCACCATCCATCCGGTACTAAGTTTGGGTGAAGAAGATGCCTTTCCTTGGAAATTTCACTAACTTTCAGAGATACAATCTTCCACTTTTATTGCATATTTTCCACTTAACTATATCTTTCTTTTCATGTCCATAGTAGCCATCAGTAGATTAGTACCGTTGTTCCTATTTTATAAGTATATGAAAGAAAAATAAGGGATTTGCTCCAAGTCACAAACCTTTGCTCCAAGTCACAAACCATGGGTTAGTGGAAGAACAAGTAATCAACTCTGAAATGGCACCTACCACATACTGTCCTGACTAAGACCGGGACATGAGTTACATGAACATCCAAAAGGGACACTGTACAAAGTATTCCTGAACTCAGCAGATGAGAGTCAATCAGTTTTAAAGCAGTTCAAATATTTAAAAAAAATACAATAAAATTATCTACCATTTTTTTAATAAAAATGTGAGCTTTAAGCCAGTCCTAATATTTAAAAAATAATCAAAATACTTCATTTTTTCTTTTTAATGAAAATATCTGATCCTGAAATTTATATTTCAATATTAAGAACAGAGGCAACTTGAAACAAAATCACTGTATGTGATATATACTATGTATCTCATGACCAAAATGACATAAAATATTTTTTTTTCTAAAGTCCAAGAGAAATTGTTGCTTGGAAAAATAACAAAATGAGCTACTGTCTGATGGCTGAAGCTTATGAAATCACTTAAACTCCTTCCTCCTTAAAGTTTCTATTGCTCCCTCAGTTGGGGTAGAAAGGAAAATGAAGGTTTGTGAAAAAAGATGTCACCGGTATGCCCAGAGTGTGTGGAGAAATCAAACTTACACCACAGCCATAGACAGTGTAAGAGAGACACACAGAGCGAAAAAGAAAGCGACAAGATATGAATCATTTGAATATTAGTTCTGTGTTTCTGATCATAACTTCCACTGTGAAATCTTAATGGGATCTCAAACAGAACGCAGACACATCCTCCCAGGACCCTTATCCTGAATCTTCTTTCATTTGTGTAAATTTTCCATCACCAATTGCACTCACGTTGACAACAAATGATCTAATCAATGGGAGAAACAGGCTGGTCTCAGATCATTACCCCCCACAACTGCATCCCAAACTCAATGCAGACATCTGTTCCATGAGAGGTAAGAAGTTTACGTGCAGGTGTTAAAGTGATCAACCCCAAAGACGAAGTAGCCTGCACAGGCAAACCTGTCTTTTTAATTTTCCTGTCAAATTTTACCCGACTCTCCCCTCACTGGATACTCATCTTTGCAAAAAGCACATTTTAGAGCTTGTTTATCTGCTTCCAGTTACTCTGTTTGCAGACAAGGCTCTGTATTTCCTTGATCTGCACTCTGTATGGTTTAACACTGCAGGCAAGCTTTTACTCCAGTCTATAGTATGTGACCGTCTCTGCCTTTTTGTTAATAATCATGCTTAACTGGTGATGGCTCACTTCTTAGATATAATTAAATCCCAGTGACTAGAGCTCACCAGTATCTACTTTGCCTAAATAAGAAATTTTCACCTCAATACAGCTCTGCTAGGATTCAGTTGAGAAGACGATATAAACTGTGTCAGGGATGCTGAGATCCAGAGCTGAGTGTCTCAAATACGTTTTCAGAAAATACCGACTGTTATTTCTTCCTCATTGCAAAGAAGCAAGTGCAGAATGTGTAATCTGTTACTCTCCACACATATTCTGCTCCAATGCGGACCCTGAAATGACTCACAAATCAGAAAATCTAATTTAAGCCTGGTTTGACTAATTTCACTAGGGATCATCACAAATCTTTCCAGCTCACATCTGTTGAGCATTATGTATGCGTTGTCCAAATCTTGATTGTGTGTTTTCAGTTAAATACCTTAAAACATGTCAGTATTCTAAGGAAGAAGATAAGTAAACATTGGAAGGAAGCATTCTTATCAGATAACTGTGCACTGTTTACACACAAAACTTGGGGGAAAGATGCTAATCATTTTGCTTCTTGTAATTACCATTCCTAGAGCACAGCCCCATCTTGAGAAATTACCCTTCTGCATTTATCCTACAGAAGACAAGGATTCCAGCCTAACTACAAATAGAGGTGGCCTCACCATACCGTCCTGGTTTTTGTTCCCCATATCTTTTGAGATGAGATGAGATGTGTGAGTGTGTGTGTGTGTGTGTGTGTGTTGACAGAACAAAAGATAATCCCAGGCTCTTGGCGTGAGGAGACATAAGACTGACGGAGTAAACAAGAGTTTTTCCCTGGTCTTTCCTTTCCTCTAGAAGTTATTGACCGGGAAGTGTTCACACAGTCTCTTACACTGAAATGAATGTCAGAAGTGTAAAAGGTTAAGTTGACTTCTGAAACACCTGAGTCCAAGGCAAGCTAACATGGGTCCCTGGGTCCACACCAGTCCACTGAATACTGCATTGACGTGTAAAACCAACTAGTTATACATGTTCGTTTTGTTTTGTTTTTCATTTTTATTTAGTTGTTCACATACACTGCTTCCCAGGGGTCCCAGGACTTGAACCTACATCCCTGGGATGCATGTGGACTGTGCTTGGCCAGAGGCAGCAGACCCAACTGCTCTTCTGTCAGGGCAGGCCCCTTTATCTTTCTTATGACCCTCTGGGATGAGCTAATAGTCTTCCAATTTGTCAGTCACAACTCCTTACATGCATCGTTGGTTGGATACACCAAAAACCAGAATGTTTAATGGGTGAGATTTTCTTTCAAGATTCATAGTAGTTTGCTTTTTGTACACCCTATTCTGAATACTTCTAGGGTTCATTTCAAATATATATGGCTAAATACCTTTTAAATCTTCCCATTATTACTATCTCTGCTGCTTCTAATTAGATTCAGCTTCCTGATTTGTTACTTTCAGGAAGTAGCATGTAATGTTTCAAAGACCTGTGGATGGGTCTGTACTTCTTGAATGCGCGCCATTTTAAAGGTAAAGATTTCAGAAACATACTTTAAAGGTCTTGATAACAGCTCAACAAAACCTGATGCTCGGTGGGAAAGCAAAATATTTTCACAGACATAAAGCATCTTGTTAATATTTCTTTGGACTTTCACTTTCAATTTTAGCTCCAATCAGGAGAAATGGAGATCCAGGCTACATGTTTTGAGCGTGTACTTCTCAGTCTGTACATTAGGGCTGCATAAACATACAGTGTGTATATGTGTATTTGACTACCTCTGTTAATGGCAACTACAATATCGTTTATAATGATAGCATGAGTTTCCTGTGTTTCAGTAGCAAATAACCATAAACTTAATGACTTCGAACACCACAAAATTAATGTATTTATGGATATCACAAGTCCTACTCAGGCCTCATTGGAATAAAACCAAGGTGTCTGCCAAGCTGAATTCCTTCTGGAATCTCTAGGGGAGAATTCCTTTCCTTGACAGTCTCCAGATTTGGTCCACATTCTGTGACGCTTGCCTCTGCCTCCTTCCTCCTCTCTGGAGTCAGCAATGCAGTCCCTCCTCTCTGATCATCCTTTATAGTTACATACTATGACCTTTAAGGTTTGGAGCAACCTGGCCAACTCAGGATAGTCTCCCCAGCCCAGGGTCCTTAATTCTGATCACATCTGCAAAGCCCTGTTTGCTATGTATGGTGACATAGTCACAAAGTCTGAGGATCAAAACAGGAACACGTTTGGGGGCCACTACTTTGTCTAACACCATGATCATAATAAGGAGTAACATGAACTGAATGTCAGCCAAGCATTGGGCATTCCATCTTCTTTTTATTTACTCCTCTGCAGAGCTTGGTGAGGCCGTTCTTTTCACTACCCTCATTCACACACAGGGAAACAAGGACTCAACCAGGCTCGTGAACATTTCTGAGTTTATGAGGCTAAAGGGCAGCAGTGCTTTCATTCAGTAAAAATGTGTAAGTCCTCAGGGAAACCTAATTCCATACATTTGTGAAACTGCTGTGTAGATTTCTTCCTACAATTAAACTTTAGAATATATTAACTATTATCAAAAATTAATTGGTGATCATTGCTTTTATGAATTCAAATGAATTCAAATACTTGCTATGGACTTAAAATCACATGTTCTATCTCTCAAAGAGACTATTAGGAGTAACTACAGTGAAATGAGAAAATAAAGTTGGGGGTCCTAATCTAGTAGGATGGGGGTCCTAGATGGAGGAGGAGAGCAAGGGCTCCCCTTGCCCCACGGGGCCCTACGCAGGTGAGAACACAATGTAAACAACTGTGTGTGAGCCATCAAGAGATGTCTCAACAAAACCAACTAAGTAGGCATCTTGACTGCATCCTGCCCATTCTGCCCATTAAGAAAAAATGAAGTTCTGTGGTTTAAACCACCCATAGTATGGTGCACTGATATGGCCATCAGAGCAGACTAATATAATTAATAACAAAACATGTATCTTTCTTCAAAATATGATTGACCGGTTTTATGACAAACTAGTGTTCATTTGTGTTCATATTATTCAAAAATTTTAGGCTTTAGGAAAAGATAAGTCCTGGATGGAAGCATTCAGATTTGCTTTCTCACTTTCTAAATAGTAGTTCCTATGCCTGTTCCTTCAGTCTACTTATTTTTGCTTCCAGATGTACCTAATACCTCATATCTAACATAAGAATATCTTCTTTCTAACTCACAAGGCTTTTCTGAAGATGTGATATTGCTTATTAAACAGAAATGCTATAGGCCTGAAAAAGAATCCGTAGTAAGAACTGCCATTACTAAATCTTTTCAAACATTAAATTCTATTTATAATTTAGATTTCAACTCTCTTGCAAATATATTAAAAATGTAGGACATGAAAATGCATTCTCTTCAGCTATTTCTTTTACCTCAGCTAACTGTATCATTTCTAAAACAACTTTTTATAATTATGAGTTAAAGATCTGTGGTACATCTTACAATGCAAATGGTCCTTTTCTCATTTTGCAAACAATGGAAGAAAAAGCTCTTGTTTTAAACCCTAGATCAGTAGATGACTTTCTGAGAATCCTGGGTTGTAGAGGATGTCACTACACGATTAGAAGGAGAAACAAAAATCTTCCTTAGATCTCATAAATTGACATGGACAACAAAATCATATACAAAAACATAAGGTTATGGGTATTATCAAACACTATTATAGAATTAAATCTGACCCACATTTTAGACCCACTCCACATCCAAAAAAATGGACTACGGACCTTAATTATCCAGTGTGTACGCCCCAAACCAGCAGTAGTATTTATTCCAATCTGTAAAACAGCTTAGATAATTTCTACTCCCTTCAAGATGTGAAAATTTTCAGATAAGTTTTTCCAGCAAACAAACCCAGTAGACACCAACCACCATAACTGCATGATCAAAGTCACCACGAATGCGCCATATAAAGGTCTTGCACCACCTAACACACTGCATGAGAAGGACACATCCTCTCTGCAGCATTCTTGCCTGAAAGTCTGTGTTGAGAACAAACATGAGACCAACCCACAAGTTCAGATTCGCTACCAAAGTGTTGATCCAGAATGACAGTGAGGGTATGACCTGGTGGCCTAGTGGATAAGGCAGCCGGACATAGTCCACATACATCCTAAGGACCCAGGTTCAAGACCCGATGCCAGGGAGCAACCAAGATGAACTAAATAAAGCACTTCTTCTTCCTCCTCTCTCTTCCTGTCTGCCTGTCTACTCACCTGATTCCTGCCTGCACCTTTACTTTATAAATAGATAAATAAGACAATTAAACTTGAAAATAACAAAAGCAAGCTGTGACACTGGACTATCTCCTACCAGTAAAGTACTTTACAGTAACAGTGGGAAAAACAGGAACACCATCTGTTGGCCAGTAAATGGAATGACAGCACTGTGAAGTAATGGGACTAGTCATGGAAGACAGTCATGAAGAAGCAGGGCTTTGAAGTGTACTCTTTACTTACACATTTTATAGATTGTTACCTATTTGATCTCCATTTAAAGAGCAGAAAATACATAATATGTTTTAGAGCACTGCTCAAAATAATGAGAAACTTGCAAGTATAACCTAGGGTTTCTGCTTATTGATCTTTCTACCGTATCAAGTTTCCCCCAATAGAGTTTCTAAAGACTGTCCTACTTTCTAAGAAGATGATTCTTTTTGCTTTGAAGATTATATAAAAGGATAACAAAATCACAGATTCAACAGTCACAGAGTCAGGTAGCCTCATGAAAGTGTTTGTGTGAGGGCCCTCGATGAGTCCCTCTGTCTGCAGCTTCCCAGATGTAGGGAAGCTGGGGAGTTAGCCTTCCACTGCCTTTTGCTTACCAATTCAATTTATCAGTCAGACTGCATTTGATGAGTTTATGTATTAAAACTCTCCTCTCTAGCATAGTACCTATTCAAGGACTACATGTTTCATATGTGTTTCAAGAAAAAAGTGAGGGAGGAGGAAGAAAGAGAACATAGAAGCAATGATGCAACAGCAGACCAGAGATGTTGGGAGAATATCTTGTTAGCGTTATTTATAAAAACTACTGTTTCTTGTCAATGATCACAATCACTGGAGCAGGTTACCTATGAAAATCATGCAAAGTGATTAGAATGAAGTTTCTCCCACTAGAGTACATATCCATATGTGCTGATATGAGCAGAGGTGAGGTGACTGTCCTGCTAGGTAACTAATTCTGTTATTTATCTGGGAGAGTTAGATTCCTGCAGGTTCCTGACTACCAAGGAGCACTGCTTATAAAGCTTGTCCAACTATTTCAGGCACCTATTATAGAAATGCCCAATATTATCACTTCAGCTTTTCTCTTGTCTTTGCCCTAAAATCCCAGTATAAATATATTGTAAAAACACAACTGGTATACACTTGTCTTTTTTGCTTTTTCCATTAACCAACTGGTGGCATATAAACACAATCACATGTTAAGACAGCAATTTTAAATGAGTTTGAGGAATGCACTATCAGAGAACTTAGTGCCAGTGTGCTATCTAGCTTGACTATGATTAGGTTTATAACTACAATTTCATCCTCCCTCAGTTTTTAACTCTCTAGTTTCACCTGTGTTCATTATAACCTTCAATTCTAACCTAAAATAACTTTGAGAGAAATGTGCAATATTAAATGGAAGTAATGATAGGTTTCCGCATTTTAGTCAAAAGATCTGACATTTTACCAATAAAACACAAACTCTGAATGGTAGATTTGATAAAAATCAGCAGGATAATCAATATGCATGGAATATTTTAGAGTTATACTGGAATGTTTGAAGAGCTAAATATAACTGCCAAACAGTATTTCTAAAAGTCTGAAATGGTTTGCATCCCACAGAGCTGACCCAGGTCCACACTTCTTTTGAAGTCACCAGGAGTCCCCATTTCTACAGCAAAGCAACAAGTTGATCCAAACAAGCGCCCTCATCATTTGCTCTCATTATAAAGATATGAAAATGGGTTTCTTCTACACACAGTGAACACAAATAGCTTTGGCTTTCTCCTAAGACTGGAGATAACTTGGTGGCCTAGTGGAGCAGTGGTTGGGTCAACCGCCTCTGAAGGAATGCAGGCCACACACCCCTGAGTTTGAGTCCCCCGGTCCAGGGAGAAACATCCAAGTGTCCACAACTAAATAAAATATTCTTCCTCCTCTCTCTCTTCCTGCCTGCCTGCCTAATCACCTTCATTCCTGCCTGCATCTTTCCTTTAAAAAAATAAAAGTAAAAAAGATTGGAAGCAAATTTAGAAAAACCTATGTACTGAAAGAAAATGTTTGCTGGTTTTTCCTTCCACAGTCTTTACAGTACAGATCTGACGCCGATGAATCTGGTCCTAAGTAACAATTAGGATTCACTGCTTCCTCTGGATCTGTTATACACTTGCCCAGTTAAGGACTCTTCACTCATAACTAATTTTGTTTTAGCGCAACCCTTTTGCAAGAGGACAATTCTTTTTCTGGAACATGAACATAACCTTAGGACTCTGAAGATGAAGACCCTCTTGGTGAATGAGCGCCGAGTGTAATTCAATGGGTGGGAAATACCCAGCAATACTTTCAAGCAAAAGGACACTTATTGGCGAGAGAATCCCCCCACTGCACTTCCATGTCTTTGATTTCCACTACGGTAACAGGTATAAATTCTCCACAAATGAGGAGGGAAGGGGAGTAGCAGAAAAGGCAAGAGCAATGTGAGCAGCGAAGGAGGCGGACGGGGGAAGAGGCGTGGAGCCCACATTTCACGGGAAGAAATGACTCAGAGCAGCCGTCAGCCGGCAGCCCATCACGGAGAGATGGGATCAGGCCTGCTGGAACGGAGGCGGTGGTTTGGTAACTCATTCTGCTGTTCGATGGTTAGCGGGCATTAAGTAAGAAATGTCAAGGTGAGGAAAAGACTGAACTAGGAAAATGCAGGGTGATGCAAGTTGATGGCTGGGGACAGCTATTTCCAACAGCCCGTTCAGGGAGAGTTAGTACCGGGGAGCAGAGAAGGGGGTCCCCACCCCAGTCTTCCTGGAAGGGGGCCAGGAAGCAGGCATGATGGCAACCATAATTCTTTTTTAAAGGAAAGATTGCAGATAGGAATGAAGGCCAGTAGGCAGGCAGACAGAAAGAAAGAGGAGGAAGCAGCATGTTATTTTATTTCTATTTAGTTGTTCACACTGGTGGTTTTCCTGCAGAGCTAGAACTCAAACCCAAGGGCACATGGCTTGCGCTCCTTTGGAGTCCATCAACCTAACTGCTGCTTCACAAGGACATGCGAAGAAATAGTCTCAGGGAAAGCTCATGATTGTTCTTCAAAATGGACCTCCACTAAAGTAATCTCTAATAACGCTACGCTTTTGTTAATATTGAGTTCATCTATTTAAGAGTATCACGTCTGAGCCACTGTAATGCCTCAGATGACAGGACTCACCAATAACCTCTATCACTGGAAAAGGACAGTCACAGCCTGGTAAACCTAGTCACCATCTTAAAAACAGTCACTGGCAATGAGCAAGCTGATGTTGCTGGTCTCTGAGTCAGCAGTCTATCAACTGGTGTCACAAGAAAACAGAAGCATGCTAATAATAAAGCTCACACCATCAGATTCTAACGCTGCCCAGAATTCTGTGTCCTGGGGGTCTCTGGGCAAGGATTCTAGATGCACTCCTGGTCCCTATTCTACTTTGGTCTTGAGTTATCCATGTTAAACGAACCCAAGAAATGGGCTAAAATAGGTCACAAGCTACCTTATGATTTCATTATTCTCAATGTCTTAATGACCAAATTTTATTTATTGAAGTCATGTACTGATCTTACTGGCCACCAACCATTCATCTGATCTCCAAATTCAAAGGCCTAAAATAATACACACACATATTTTCTCTTACATTTGCAGTCTCCCTAAAGAGTGAATCATTCACTCGCTAACCTTATTTTTGCCATTGTCTGATCATCTACAAATATAAAAACATGCTGTATCTTTAAGCAAATCCAAATAAGACCATATACCTAATTAATTGCAATAGTTTGTAAAACTTCCTTACACATCTAAAAATGCCTGCTTTCATTCAAAGGAGCAAAAATATAACATTTGACACATGAGACAATACATCAGTTAATGTGTATATATATATATAGAAAGTGAAGTAGAAGAATATAATGCTGAGTCATGGAAGGCATGCTCCAAACAATTCGATCTCATCTACTCTTAGAAGGAGACTTGAATTGCAGGAATCATTATTGCCATTTTGGAGATGAGGAGGCGGTTTACCCAAAGTCACACAACAAAGGAACAGAGTGAGTAACAAAACTCAAGTCAAATTGACACATGAATGCCATTGAATTTATCAAGATCATGATAGTTTCAAAATTACTTAGTCATTAAATTTTGTCTGGAAGAATGCAGTCATATAATGGGTATATGTTAATTACTTAAGTCTGTGAAAAGTAATGATCAGGTTCCTATTTTTCCTGTGATTATGTGTCTACTGATTTTTCACATTTTCATCTATAATATTCAGTTCTATCCAGTAAAACCTTTTGATGTTAGCCATTATCTTCCTCAACTAAAAAAAAGAAAAATACAGAAACTAAAAGAAGAAAACAGCATTTATTCTAGATACTCAAGTGATCAAAATGTACGAAGGTCAAAGTTATTCTTATACTTCTGCTAACTCAGATCACCAACCAAAAAAGAATCATTTCTTCCTCTCTAAATATAATCAAGTTAAATTCTCTGCCACCTTTCCCCAAGCAAATACAAATAGCTTCTTTAAGGTCTTTCATTTATCTTTCTTGTCTACAAACTCTCTCTCCAAGGGTTTTTTACTCCCCCCTTTCCATATTTTAGTCAATTAAGACTTGTATTTATCCTATTTCCACTCTGAATATTTTACTATGAAAGAAAGTATTGAAATCCCAATATACAGCATGGAAGACAAAAATACAAACTTGTTTTCCGTCACATGAAATCTGCTAAATGATTATATCTGATTAATTGTAAGGGAAACACAGAATCAGAATATTTCTTCTTAATCAAGGAACTACACAATTTCTCTTAGAAAAACAACATTCACATTGCCCAGTAGCTTTGTATGCATTTGGAATTTAAGTAACCTTAGAGACATGCATTTTCATAATTTTAAATGGGCTTACAGGAATTATTTGGATATAAGCATTCTGAATTACTATGTGAAGACTATAGAATTAAAAAGAAGTGTTTAAAAAATTATTTAATTATGTTTATTGCAAAATGTCATGCTCAGCAGGCAACTCTATTTAAAACTAAATGGGAATATTTTAGTTATCTTTAGACGATTTCGCATTCTCAGAAAAGCGTGATTTCACCGAACTCCTGATTCGTTATGAATTAGTTGAAATGATAGATCTATCCATTGAAAAAAGCTTGAAGTAGTTAAACATTCATTAAAAATAAATGAAGCTCAGGGTTAGAAACTCAGTCAATAACACTGCACAGTGGTTATTTATCTCACTTTGTTTACAAGAACACAAAAAAGGGGGAGAGAGACTTAGGACATGTACAGTCTACAGGATGGTGCTATTGATTACAAACTGGGCCGGAAAACATACATTTGCACACAAAACACTTGTGTGCTTACACGTGCAGAAAAACACTATGACTGGGCTAAAAACATCTTAATCCACATCCCTAAAAACCTTTTAACTTATTCAAATCCTTCTGTTTATAACACAGTACCAGCCACTATCAAATAGGCATTAAAAGAAAATAAGCAAGATAAAGATCACCTTGATTAATGCAGATATCCATCAACAAAAATATTTTTCCAGCTTTACTTAAAATGTGTTCAAATGAAAAAAATGACCCAAGGGATAAACAGCAAAGAATCCTTCTCAATTATTCAAAGTAGAAAATGCACTCACGGGTCAAGTCATCCGCTCACTGAGCTTCATTTGATCAGAAGTGTACGCACACCAATGACAGAGTCCAGTAGAAATGCAATCTAGTTTCTCGACAATCCCCTCTACTTGTCCACAGAAAACCCAACAGTGCTCAAGGTCAAAGTGAGAAAATGTCTACAGATACGAAAAGGACTGAATGTGAGAAGACTCAGGACTGGGAGCATGGCCCAAGGTGGTCAGTGAAGCAGCAGCTGTCCTGAGGAGCCCTTCAGTTCAGAAGGGCCTAGAAGATGAAAATCCCTGTCCACGTATCAAAGTCCGGCCCTGAACAAAAATTAAATGGGGCTACCCTTCGGCCACTGCACTAACAGACCACTAACTGTCCCCTATTTGTCTGATGCACAGTCCACTAACTTCTCGTCACTGCACTGTCAGCCAAAAGGAACTTTAAATAGCACATTAGAAACTTTGAGAAACTATCTAAATAACGCCACCACCACTAAATGTAGATGTGAATTGCTCATAGTTTCGAGGCATTTGGCTCAATCATTAGACCTGGCCGTTTTTAAACTGCCAGCAACAGGAAAGGATGTAAAGCTGGAAAGGTAATGTAGGTTACATTTACATAGGAATCCCCCCAGAACAGCTGAGAACAAACAAAAAGCCACCTGACTGTAAGAATACAATACTCTGCATTTACAGGCGAATATCCTAGTTCCCAGTGGGCATGTCAGTAAGTGAGCATGTGAGCAGATGCAGAGACCCCCTTGTTTCTACAATGAAAGCATCCCACCCTAAATGAGGACTCACTGGACAGATTAGTAGTACCAGGATTAACACTGCAGAATGGGAAATGCACCCAACTTCACCAACTATTTCCTAGGTGAGGCAGATTTCTTTTCCATCCTCAAAGCAAAATCGAGCAGTTCTCCAACCACCCACAGACATTCGCCAACCACCACCATTTGTGACGGCAAAGGCCCGCGGCCTACCTTTCCTACATAGAGGGGGTCTGAACCCATGTATTCTTCAAGCACAAAGAACTGATTCCACACCCAGCTGCGCTTGGTCCGGGACCTCCCTGACGGGACATAGGGCTTGGATCTGGACCTGGAGAGTTCGGCTTGACTCATCCCGGAGAAACACAGGAAGAGTGCTAGGAGCTGCAGACAATGGCATAACTCCACGGTGCCCAACTTCATCTTTTTTTTTTTTCTTTCTTTTCCCTGTGTAAGAAAAAACCCTTGACAAGAGAATAGGCACAGTTCCAGTTGGCTTAGTAGCTCTTGCCTCCGGCAGGGTGTCAGCTGGGAGTCCACAGACAATAATTTGTAGAGTGTTTGATGAGAAGAGGTCACCTGTGCCAAGTCCCCTTCGCCCAAGAATGGTGGAACAGGTACCTATCAAAACAAAGAAGAGCTGGTGTCAGAACCCAAACAGCCGACTTTCCACTTTCATTTACTAACTCAATTTTGATTTTCCCCAGACATCACTGTTTGTATCTTCATGAAGATATTAAAATGGTAAACTTAGAAATTCACAGCCCCTGGTGCCATGTTTGTAAATTACACACATACTGCTGATACGGAATTGTCCTCATTCCACGACACAGCCTTAAAATGCCATGCCTCTTCCAGGGCATTTTAGTTGAGCATATGGTTAATTTAACACAAATGGAGTAACATCGGTTAAAAAAAATCATTTTAATGCTAGCTTTTTCTTTTCCTTTTTTTTCCTATCCTAGTATAGTCGGTGGCATTCGTTGGTATTAGAATATGATAGCAAAGCGACTCCAAGCCAAGATGTAACGAAACAGGACAGACATGCTGGTGTAAATCTCTTCTGTGAAACTGTAAAGAGAAATAAAGAAGGGCCAGGTCATACAAAGCTGGTGACTAATTCTGAGTCACAGAACACCAGCTGCTTTGACGTCTTCGGATTTGATTGTGATCAGCTGACAAGCTCAGTTATTTCCATTTTCCACCCTTGGATCTTACTGTCATCATGTGTGCTGTGTAGCATGGTCAGCTGTGCTTCTCCACCTCGGCTATTTGCTCCTTTAAAATTACTGGATGTGCCCTGTGGACGGCGGGGCCTGGACGCTGTGGGGCGTGTCTGCTGACCAGCAGGAGGGAGCTAGCAGCTCCCCGGAGGAGCCTGTCTCACTGCTGGCGAGCACCCCACAGCTGCGTCAGCAACGACACAGAGAAAGCTTGTATTCTAATGCCGACTTCTTCGGCTACAGTGTCTGATTACGTAAGAGACAGTAAAACAGACAACGCAAACTTCCAAACACACGCCCGACGCAGAGGAATGAGAATTTATGACTTGCTCACTTAAAGCATGAGGTTGAGCTTCAGTTTATGAATTTGGTTTATAAATAAAGCAACAATAGGATAATAAAGCACAGGATTAATATTTGCTTGTTTTTCCGAGGGAGAGGAGAAAAAACCAGTTTGAAGAGCATGAAGCCAAAAGATAGCTCCCTATCAAAGCAGAAAATATACTAACTTTATATTTCACTTTTCCATTGTTCTGTCTCTTCTGTTACAAGAGTGCCCATTACTCATTAGACAATTATTTGCTTCAGGAAAAGGCTATATAATAGAAGGTGAAAGCCTATGTATACACACATATGCATATGTATACAAATATACCTATGTACATATTCATGCCCATGCATATAGAGACAAGCATACGCAAAACGTGCACATACATATGCTGAAAACCACCAGAACGGGTCAACTACCACTGGAGAATATTAACTGCAGTCTATGCCCTGAACACATTCTACCCAAACCTAGACTTCCCACCTAATAGTCAAGATTAATTTGGTCCACTGAGAAATCCCTTCAGAAGGGCTAGCTGTTCTAGACTTAGAATTATACTAAGAAGTCATTTGGGGTCATGTCTTGCTGTTCCAACTTCAATGGGTTGACAGTTCACTGCAGCTGGCACGCCCGGGTGACTTAGTTGCTAAGTCCCCTGGGTGCAGTACACACACATCCCAGAGACCCGGGTTCACATGCTGGGCCCAGAGGAACCACCAAGATGAAACAACTAAGTAAAAAAAATGCTGCTTCTACTTTCTCGTTCTGTCTGCCTGCCTACTCACCTTCATTTCTGCCTGCACGTCTCCTTCAAAAAAAAAAAAAAAAAGTCAGTGCGCCCTGCTGGAGCAGAAGTCAAGCCAATCACCTCCAAAGGAGCTCAGCTCACAAATCTCTGGGTTCGAGTCCCGGGTCTGGAAGGGAAACCAGTCTGAGCAATCGAATGGAAATAAAATTTGAAAGTGATTTTTCCTCCTCTCTTCCTGCCTTCCTGCCTACTTTCCTTCATTTCTGCCTGTACCACTCCTTTAAAAAAGAAAGTAAGTTTACTGGAGGGAAGTCAGAGCTAACCCACCTGACACACTCTGGGATGGCGCCCGAGTGTTTAATGAGCCTGTGAGGAGCCAGGCCCCTTGGCCAGGCCTCATGGGGAGGGGACTTCAGAGGGGTGGCTGGCAGCATGGGGTCATCATCGGCTACAGGAATCCACTGGGATGGGGTGGCACTGTGGTGCTTGGACTAACACGAGAAACCTGTTCCCAAAGAACGTTCCGTTCCACTGAAAAAAATGAATTTTCTCCCCAAATCAAAGACATATATATTATAATCCCTAAGACACTTTTTTTCTTTAAATGTGAGGTAACTCAGTCACATTATGTAGGCTAATTTATGGGTGAAGAGGATCTGTCTTGATAATACAATTTCCACGTGAAAACATATCCAATTTCTATGAAAGCTAAGTATCAATGAACTACTTGGAATTCCAAATTTGGGGAGTTAGTATATGTGGGGAAAGACTACGGGCATCTGTGTCGGGTAAGGACTCCAATTCTGAGTCTGTCCAGACATGGCTCTGCAATCCTGACAAGCTGTACAAACTCTCAGAAGGGAAGCTCCAGGGATGTTCTAAGAAGTCTGCAGACACTTCATAGGATTAAATGAGCAAATCGAGAAAAGTTAAGGCGCAACTAAAACATAAAATGACCACTGGTATTATCATCATGGTGATATTTTTTGAGTTTTAAAACTGGTTATCTGCAAATTAGAGTCTGTTCGGGAATGATGTCCATCTATTTTAACATTATCCACAGTGGAAGGTTCTAGACTAATCAGGCAAAATGGAGCACTGCTCATCGTTCCAGTCTATGCCCAACAATGATACGGATCCTGAATCAAAGATGCCAGCTGAATACAAACACAGGCACCGAAATACCTTTGGAAAAGAGGACATAATACATTCTCTCCCGGAGGCATGCTCTCTGCAAGTTTCGGAAATCAAAAGCTGGCATCAGAATTAGAGAAATGTGTTCACTCAGGAGTTCGCTGAACCAAAGAGAAGAAGTAACACCTGAACTAGGAAGAGGTCATGGGGACCTCATCCTAGGACCTGTAGGGCCTGGGACCCCCTGAGATTTCATTTGCCAACTGAGGGAGCTGAAAGTAAATTCTTATGTTTTCACAGATCTTTTCTGCTTTTGACAATTAGATAGGATTTTGTTGGGGTTTTTTGAAGTTATGAAAAGGACACAAAACAACAAAGATAAAGGGTAAAGAGATTTAAGGAAGTCACTGGAATATAAAATGCAAAGGAAGGATTTGACATGTTAACAAATTCGTATGACTTTTAACATGAGATGGTTAAATGAATCCTCTTTCCTTTTATTTTTCTCAAATGCAAGCTTATGAATTTGCCAAAACTGCCTAGACCGCCAAAGAAGTGAGTTACAGAACAAGGATGTATTACGTAACTGTCACTGAGATAAGTTGACCTGAGAACTCTGTACCTGCCTATTTTAATCAACAGGTAGCAGCAAAGCAGCCTGCTTCCACATACACCCGGATTAAAAGGGATCTACTCACTCCCTACGTCATAGTATCCAGAAAAGAGGTAAGCAAAGAATTGGCCTTCAGAAGACATTTCTGGAATGTTTTTCATTATGATCAACTACCTTCTTTAATCTGGAAAGCTAACGGCACAAGAAGTCAGTACAAAAATTTCTTGGTAGTGCTACAATGTATGAGTCACGATCCTTCGAAAACAATTCCGCTCTATTTTTCAAGTATTCACCAGGCTCTTAAGTCCAATTTTCTTTACGTTTCTTGGAGTTCTACAGGAGTGAACAAAGATACTTTGCCCAGCTTTGTGTGCATTACCAGAAGCTGAAATTCTACTTTATGAGACAGATAAATGGCCCCATCACACCCTAGACAGACTGAAACCGGTCAGTCGTGTAGGTCTGAGTAGGGGATTTGGTAAGGAGCTCATCAATGTTCTTGACAATATTCTTACTGACTCTACTAGGGAGATTCAGCTGATATCGCAAGGGGAAAGCTATGTGATCACAAGACAGATGTCCCTTTCTTGAACAGTTCCCCCGGAAATCCTCGTCTTCCCTTTTCAATCAGACCTGGTGCTCAACAGCCCAACTCATCCAGTGCCTGAAAGGAATGAAGGGCCCTGAGGTCATCAAGCCAAGTAAGCAAAACTTGTCCTATTGGTTAACCATTCCATTGAGCTTTCCAGCTGCCCACAAACGCCGCGTGTGTAAAGCACCATAATAACATCTTTTTACATATAATGAACTTGGACACGCAGCCATTGTCAATTGCTGATTTTTAACTCAATGGGGGAAGTACTGCTGCACAGTTCTGCATCCCAAAGCAAGAAACCTGCACTCCTCCTTCTTAGACACCTAAATCAATGAGTTTCTTCTTCTATCTGAAGTGCTCAAGCCAAGGCAGAGAGAGGTGGTGTGTGTCATCCTGTCTTTGTGAGAAATCTTAGGGGTGTGACCCAGAGCTCTAGACAGTGACTGCTCAGCGTGACTAGCTCTGAAAACAAGAAAGCACAGAAAAATGATGTGCGAATGCAGTGCAGGTAACTTGAACAGATAGGTGTCAACTTCAGGAGCGTTACAAACACATAGTATTATAACTTGGAAGAGAAAACCAACAGGACTAGGTTATAGCTGAGCGGAAGCAGAGAGAGACAGTCACAGATGCTTGGAAGAACAGTGGTGATGGCTACTTGGCTAAAAATCTAAAATTTAAAAATTATCTGAGGAAATTAAAAATAGCTTTTTTGTGTTCTGATATTTTCAAGCTAAACCCTGTTTTATTTTTAATTTATAACATTTTTTCAATTTGTCAAACCAAAAAAAACCCATGAAATCATCATAAATAAAACTATGATAGCACAACACAACAGAATCAAGAGAACACACACACACACACAAATATCAAAAGGGAAACTTGAAATGCATTTAACGTAAAGGAAAAGTAATGGTATGAGAATCAGCCAAGCCACAGTTTACTGTATCAACACCATTTATTTGACCTGAAATCACTTTATCTGCCAACTTTGCTTCCAATTATTTGTGCTCATCTAAGTGGCAAAGATTATTTCCAAGTAGCTAGTTTATTATTCATTTAACCTTAATAGCTAATATTATTTTACTCAAATGAATTCATTATTAGAAAATTTTCTTGGATTTTCTGCTCTAGTTAACATCTCTGAAACCACTTGAAAAAATCAGATCAAGTGACTAGCATGCTCTTAAATCAACTATTTTGTTTAGTCTTAAAAATAATGCCTAAAAGTCCCTTTGTAACCAAAAAAAAAAAAAAAAGTGTTTTTATGCTTCAGCATGCCAACTGTTAATCAGCAAAAGCGAAATCTTCCAGAGGCTGTTCCATCGAAAGGCAGCATGCTAAAGACATGATAAGTAGCATAAAATATATTACATTCAGCCACTCTTATTAATATGTAACCACGAGAGCAGTTTCAAGCATATGCCTAATTGCCAATTAATCTATACACGCTAAACTGCTTTTTCTAAAGGTACACAGTGCTATATGCCCTCTAGAAACAACTTGAGCTATAATATATGATAGCAATTATATTAAAAGGAAATATATTACTATTTTGGGTTTTGTGGCACTTAAACTGGACTGTGTTCCTCACAGTGTAATAGAATTAACCAATGGATTATCTCAGTTACAGACTTTAGACACAATTTTTCTAAATTATGGGCAAGGAAGAGCCGTCATGTGCTCTGTCTGGAGCATGCATGGGGGGGTCTTTTGAAACTTTGCACCAGACGATGTCTAACACACGAGCACAGTGTTCATCATATAATGGCAATACTGATCTATGGAAGCCATGCCTCTCTTTCAGAAATGGGGAGAGTACACAATTAGGTGGAATAAGAGAGCCCCCAAATACATTCAACTATTTGCATTTTCTAGGAAAACAATTATAAGAATGACATTCGAGGACTGAGAAAATAACCCAGGAGAATCAGAAAAAATCCATAATGGTCGACTGCCAAGCACTTCCAGAATCTGATACCCCCCGAGACGTTTTGCTGGCTGATCTATAAAACATAACACTACAAGGAATCACAGTTGTAACAATAACAACAAAACGGGAAGGAAAAAAGAAAGCTTTCTGTTGGCCTACTGGGAGGAAACTGTCATTTCCAAGACTGCCTTAAAGTTGAATTACATTTTGACAAGCAACATACTTTTAATGAATCCTTATGAAGGGTGATTCACTGAAAAGGGGAATGGCTACCTCTTCATAGCAGTGGGTGCCAGGTATCTACAGAAAGTGTCACTGCTTTTAGAATCGCCTTCCACTTACTAATTGTTTTGCACAGTCTAGGAAAAGAAAGCTGTTTTGTTTTGGATATTCCTTGGGTATTACACGGCATTATGTAAACTCGGTGCAGAGGCTACTTCAGGATTCATTCAGTGTGTTTTTTGAAAGACCTTCATTGCCTGGCTTCCCCCAGAACAGCGGCCACCTGTCACCACTAAGGTCCCCGCTGTGACTTATCTCTGAACACAGAGTAGTCGGCTTTGTAAAAAGGGAGATATGGGTTCACTGATGCTTTTACTTGTCTTAAAGCAGATGCACTTACACATTTGGGGAATGCAAAAGTGAAAAAGTAACATTCTAATGGCCTCCCCTTCATGAAAGAGAGCATGCCATATATTGTGGAGAGGCAAGCAGACAAGAAAAATGCTAAGAGCTACAGCCACACTTTATTCCCATCACCATATCCAATGCTGAGGTGTTTTTAAATTTTGTTTTGCACCACCCCCAGCCCAGATTGTCTTGAACCTGGGTCCACAACTGTCCAGTCTGGTCTTAGCTACTTGAACCACAGGGAGGGGCCAGAAGTGGGGCCATCAAGGACAATGTCTCTGGGACAAATAAAGAGGATGCCACTTCACTATTGAGGAGGTTAATCACTTAATTCTCCTAGAGTTCATGATAGAGAAACAAATCTCAAAACCCAGCATTCCTGATAGCAGAAGAGCCCTCAAAGAGTGGTGCCTCAAATGAAAACAGGTTTGAACTGGAACAAACCTAGGAAAAACGCTTCTTTCTGAAGAACAGAACTGAAATCTACAACAACAAGGGGCCTATCCAAGGTCAGACAAGCATCACTGGACAGGGAATAATTTAAATATTGCTTAAATATTTCTAATTCTGATAATAATTTTTTTTTCAACTTACTACCTTTGTAATGTATCAATCTTCATTGAAAGTTAAGAAAATAAATGGCTTAATGTTACCCGAATTTTTATACGACCATGAGTTTCCATGTTTGAAGCAGGAGATCATCAGGGTTACCATTCTGGAGAGTAAGACATGTAGAGGAAGAAGAGGGTGAAGTGTAAATGTTTGTATGTTATAAAAAATGTAGGGTGAGAAGCAGCCCCTTTTAAAAGCACCTTCTCCCTGCCCAACAACCATGTGATCAAAACACAACTTCTCAAAAGCCAGATCCCAGATGACTTCACTCACAGGTGGAATGTGAACAGACAAACCAAAGGAAGAGAGGAAACATAACCAATCCCGAAACACTGGCAACAGAACTGAGGTGACCAAAAGGGAATGGGTCGGACAGGGACACATGGTGGCGGAGCCCACTGGACAATGGGGAAGAACACTTGGTGATGTAGTGGAGGGCAGGGTGTGCTGAAACATAACTATGAAATGGAGAACCTATACATAGGAAATTATTTTCATGTGTAGAATAATGACTATAATAAAAAATTAAAAAGTCACACATCCAAAAAAACCCCACTACTTCTCACGACACTGGGACACTCTTCATTCACACTGACATTTGAAAGATCGGCCACTGAATGATTTATAAACACAGTAAAACAGAGTAACGAGAACTAAGAATGTTTATGTATGGTTATATGGTTGATGCTACAAATCCTCAATTTCCAGATGACTGTGCCTCTCAGGTGCCCATTCTAATCATTCTAGATTTAAGATTGCCATCTTCAGCACCTGTAGCAGAAATCTATCATTTGTTTCCTTTGTAAACCATTGAAAGTTTAGCATTAACTGTAATCATTTTAAAACAAATGAAGACCCCTCTTCTTTTGTACTGAAAAGGCACAATTCTTTACATTTTAATTAGTGAAGAGGGGGACCCTCTGTGATATGTGACTTCTCATGTAAAGAAACTGTGATCCAATCCATTTAGCTCCCTGGGTCATATAACATTACAACCACAGACCACAGTCTCCCACCGTTAACTGGCCTAAATATTCAGGCAGGGGCCCTGGAAATGAATCACATAGCCTGCAGTGTGCATCTGGCTTGCAGACACGGAGTGAAAACTTCTCTAAGTGGATTAGAGTCTATTTCCACTGAATAACCTCTCTCATGGGTGAAAGGAATGAACCCAAGGAACAATAGTTTATAATTAACTAGGAGAAGCCTATGTAAATCAGAAAGAAAACCAACTGGCAAAGTCCTCAGCTATTTATATAGATAGATTAGTGAAATCCAGTTTCAATGGGGTTTTTCCTTCCTACCTTGACATGAGATCTCATCTGTATCTGTTATAATTTTTAATTTACTCTTCCATTGACATAGAGCCAGGTCTGATTTATATGACTTCAGTAAAAGGCATCACGTTGCAATAAGCTCTTTGCAAAATTGCCAAAAAGAAACTCTACCAGACCGAAAACCTACAGCATAATCCGAAACACACGTATGGATGGATGTCTGCCTATTCATTTGCACTGATCATCTTGTCAGTGAGGCGCCTTGCAGAGTGACGAAGGGGGAAATGTTTGCAGGGGTTTCTTTCTGCAGAGCCAGCCTATTCCCAGAGGAGGCACCCGCGGATTGCTGGTTACAGCTAGATCTGCTCGGCTTGTCAGAGGATGAGGACGTGGTCACACGCAGGACTCTGATCACATGTACTCTTGCCTTGTCCTCAGCTCCCCTTCCCACCCCATTCAGCAGCAAGAGATTCCCTCAAGCCAGGGAAAAACATTTCCATCCCAATCCCTTTGCAATCAAACGAAGGCACGTTAGTTATTATAGAAGTTTCTGCAACTCCCAATGTAAGCTAAGGCTTTGACGCTTTCCAAGCAAGTAAACCACACTTCTGTAGGAGAGAAAAGAACCATGAAGTGCTATACACTACTGACACGGCTAAATGTAAAACCTCAAAACATCCAGGAAGGCTGCAATCACTCAGGCATACATATTCACAGCACCAAACAACTGATGGGTTCAGTGCTCTCGAAGAGATACCTACAGGATTTGACAAAGATAGTGTTTGACTCCACACAGGAGATGTATTCATTTCTTCCTATCAGTGCACATTCTGAGAAGTTTCTATCAATGTAGCCATCAAAAAACAAACAAATCTAAAATGCTGAATGGTAGGAAGACAGTAAAGAAATCATTCACAAGGAGACTCTTTTTAGCTCTACGAATTAGGCTGAACAGTGGTCAACCTTAGCAAGTTCCCCACCAACTCGAGTCAATGCAAGAGTACACTGCAGTAATATAGATGCTGTACAATGACCCTTTTATAAGAAAGGGAAAGCTCTGCACTATTAAATCAATAAATGCAGACTTAAGAAGAGGTGGGAGCCTGTCGTGCTGATTGTTAACACAATTCTAATGACCCACCACAGCCCTTAATTAGAATAATATCTCACATTCTAAGTGCACAATGCCCTTTTATTAAAGCGGCAAACCTATTTAATAGCTTTTTATTTAGCAGGGTGATGGTTTTCACTACTGATTATTATTTTCTTTATTTTTCTTTCCACAGACAATTTCAGCTAGCTTACCAGATAAGACAATTAGCCTGGGCTGTTACCTAATGAGTTTCCACCTCTCCCTCCATATTAAATACTAACATATAAGCAAGACTTCTACAAAGTTGCCAGTCTGACTGCCTGACTGGATTCTTTTCAATTTTAAGCCTCAACTGGTCCAAACAGCCCTCAAAACAGAAAACAATTCTTGATGTATTTCACCTTCACAAAGAGCAACAAGGGCTCAGGTAAAGGTAGTCTGTAGTTCTTTGGAAATAAGTAATTTTGGGTGAGTTACTGAAAGCTTCCCACATAATTACTTTCTTTCTTAGCCCTTTTACCCCCTATCAACTTGTCTTTATAAAGACACACTTAAAATTAGACCGTTGCTGTTTATGTATTAATACAAACTTTCCCTTCAAGAAGGGCTGCTGCTACCTTAAGCTCTATTAAAACATGCATTTTTTTGCTGTTGATCTTATCTTTAAGATACATACCTGTCACTTATCAGGAGTCAATTTTTCAAACGTTACTTTTACTTAACATTCTCGGTGGCCCCCGCCCCCGCCGTAAAGTTCTGTATTCTGTTCATCATCTACTTCTGTATGAAGAATTATCTGAACACCTGTCTGGTTACAGCAATTATGACAGACGAGTTCTCTATATATTAAACATTAAGTTAAAGGCAAGTGATTTAATCACATGAAGGCGATTTCAGCAAAATAAAAGGCATTTTCAGTATACCTATGGTTCATCTCCAAAGGCTTGAGACACCGATCCTTCCTGGCTCCTACTTGCCCACTGCTGGGTGAACTCGGTGGCAAATTTACTCACCTGAACTACATAGCTAAGAAATCCCGGAAGGTTAACGATCTAAAACGTGAAGCCAATACAGAAATGGGTCCTTTTCTCCTTAATCCAAGCCAGGAGGTCGAATCCCAGCAACCAGCTGGTGCCTTGCACGGCTAAGTCCCCGGGCACTGGGGGAAGTGGGCGCCCTTCCCCAGCGGCCACCTAAGGGCCAGCGAGGCAGACGGCGCGGGACGCGGCGCCGGCGAGCCCTGCGGACGCACAGTCGCAGCAGAATACCAGTCTCAGGGACAGGCAAAGCCCTCGAGGTGAAGTCCACCTTCAGGAAAGGTGAAAGGTGCCTGGTTCGGACGGGGTCGCCGGCTCCGGCGCACGCAGGCACACACCCCCTTCCAGGACCGGCGTTCTGCCTCACCCGGCGGCCCAGCCAGCGCGGGCTGCGGGCCCGGTCCATCCCAGGCCGAGGAGCCGGCCGGGCGCCGGAGATGCCGCGCAGCAGAGTGGTCAGACTCCGGCTGCACCGCCCGCCACGGCGAGTGCTGCCATCTGCGTGTCCCCCACACTCGCCAACTCGCGTGGCACCCGGCGCGGTCTGCCCCGGCTCTCCCGCCGACCCCCACGCCCGTCGCGCCGCGCAGAGCCCGTCCGGCGGCCACGCAGCAGGAACTTGGGCCGCCGGGGGAACTCCGCACGGACCCCCGCCCGCCCGGCGCTCCCGGAGGAGTCCCGCCACACGCGCGCGCGGACGGCGCGCCCGGCCCCCGCCCGGCACTCACCTGGGGCCTCGCTGCCCTCCCGGCGGCGTCCGGCGCCGGCCCCCGCGCCCGGGCATCCGAAAGGGCGCGCTCAGAGGCCGGCCGCCCGCGGGCGCTTCGGGGCCGGTGCGCGCAGCTCGGCGCACCGGGCGGACTGGAGGCGCCACTCGGTGCCGGCAGCGGCCGGCGGGACGCGGGCTCCTGCTCCAATCACAGCCCTCTCCGCGGGGCGCGGGGCGCGGAGACCCTGCCCCGGCGGGGCGCCCGGGGCCGCCGCCTCCGCGGGCTCCGAGGTGCCCCGCGAGCTCCCCCGGGCGGCTCAGACGCCAGGTGCGGAGCGAGCGGGCGCGCGTCCGGAGTGAGGGCGAGAGGGCGAGCGGCGGGCGGCGGGCGGCGGGCGGCGGGGGCGCAGGCGGGGAGGCGGCGCGGGGCCGGCGTCCTGCTGCCAGCAGCGCCGGGCGAGGGAGGCCGGCCGGGCAGCCGCCGGGACCTGGCCACCTGCCGCAGACCCTGCGAGGGTTCGTGCGAGGAAGCCGCCCGGCCGCCACGCGCACAGCCACGCGCACTCCCGCGCGCCCCGCTCCGCCCTCCCGCCGCTCGGCGCGGGGGCAGCCCGAGCGCCAGCAAAGTAGGAGGGGCCGCGGCCCATCCATCTCCCGGCGAGTGTTTGCGCGGAGCGCGGCGAGCGGGAGGAGTGGTCGGCGGGCGGCTCCCCGCGGCCTCCCCACCCCCACCGTCGGCCCGCGGGGAGGCCGGGCTCCGCGGCGCTCGGGCGGCTGGAGGCCGAGTCGGCAAACTCGGGAACTCACCAGAACTTACCGCGTTCCTGCCCGGTCGCTGAGCCCCTTCAGGGCCCTCGGACCGCCTCCTCCTCCTCCGTGAGTCGCCGAAAATGTCCTCCCCTGCTGGGCTCGCTAATGCAAAACTTCTCAGGTGTGTGGTTTGCGCAGGGGGCCCCTGTCCAGGTGGGGCCGGAATCTGCCTGATTGAACACGCGCCGCCGGGACGCTGAGCACCGTGGGTCGCAGTTCCAGGGCCCGGTGCTTGATCTCACCTGATGGCGAGGGGTCCTGTCCTAGGGCTGAGGAAGGTCAAGAGACCGTTTCCACTTACGTTCGTTTTCGCGCTTCTCATTCCGGCAGTGGACGGCGCCCCGCGTCTCTTTTCCATGCCCGGGATGGCTCTTCAGATGCCCGTGTGCCGGCGCTCCTGCGTCTGCCTCATGCAGGCACACTTGCTCGCCCAAACCCCGCGCCTGTCCAGTTAGGCTGCTTTCGCCCTCAGCTCTAGGCAGTACGTAAAACTCAATTCTGTGCGAATAATTCTAACAGCAAACACTGAAGCGCCTGATAACGTGCCAGATACCACGCTATGCTTAGTTATTATTGCTTCATTTTAAAAGTTCTAGCGCCAAGCCAAGACCTCCCGAGCTCCAGAACTGTTTAGCCATTTCACTGTCCATTTCCACCCCGTCAGCCATCACCCAAACTCAGGATGTTTAGAACAGACTTCCTCTTTCTTCTAAAAAGCACCTGGAATTTCCCAGCATGCACTTCTCTGCCAGAGGGCTCCATCATTCTTCAGCTACCCAGTCATTAGAAACTTGGTTTCCACTTGAGTTCGGTGAGCTTTTCTGTGTTAAAAATCTCTATTTTTTATACAGTCTAGAATGTTACAGTTTTCTGTTGGCCATATATATATATATATATATATACATATCTTGCTTTATCTGCTGAACTTGCTTCTGGAATGTGACCTATCATAGGCACATAGTTCTAGGTTCTACACTAAACACTTCCGGAAGTCAAAGATTGATGCTCAGTGTGATCAAGACACAGCACAGGTTTGGGACAGATTCGATATTTGAATATTTGTTGAATAAAGAAGTGAATGCTTGTATCCCACCCAGTAATGGACCGAACTCTGAGCATATCAAGCTCTTTATAAACTGCTCCTTGATTGATCTCCTGGGTCTTTTACAAATGGAAGAGATGGTATTGTGATCAGGGATCAGTAACTGCACCATATTCAAGTACTAACTTCCTTTAATGCCCAGACACCACAGAAGTGGAAAAAGTTTAAGGGGGGATCATTTATTTATTTCGATTATACTTTTTTCTTTAGTTGTCCCTCTGCATAAATGTTGCTCCCCAGCTGGGCTTCCATCCTGGCCCAGATGTTTTTTGCTGTCTGCCTGCTTTTTAGAAGATGTCCTTAAACTTGACGCAAATTCTGGGAGGTCTGAAATGAGTTAATTAATCGATGTAGTCCTTCAGCTTTTGACATTCACAAACTTTATCCTAAAAGATCAAGGTTTCACTTGCCCTCATGGGCACCACCTGGAGTGTCAGTGTAAGAAGGGACTGTTTGGACAGTGCCCAAGGGATGTCCCTTGTCTAGGGAGGTCAGGGGTGATGGCTCTCTGAGAAGATGGCACTTAGGCTGAGAGATGATGATGAGAAAGAGCTGGATTTGTGAAGCTCTGCCAGAAAAATGACTTGGCAGAGCAAACAAGGATGGATATCTGTGGAAGGAAAGAGTTGGGTGCCTTGGGCGACAGTAGTGCATCGGGGAAGAAAAAAGATGCAAGCTATTGGAGTGGTGGACAAGGGACCACTCTTGTAGGGCCTCTGGGACACTGAAAAGTGTCTGTATCTTATTAATAAAGGATGCACAATAGAGGATGATTATTGGGAATAATCAGTAGGACTCCATAGGTTTACACTGTGCTTGGGTCTTGGGACAGGCATGTTTTATTACACCCCTTCTCCTCACCCCTCCCTTTCTACAACTTTGGGTTGATTAGAAAACCTATTTTGTCGAGCAATCCAAATAAAACTATTGTACTAGATAAATCCTAAGATGCTGCCAGATGTTTCAAGAGTCCATGAAATACAAATGTGACTTATAAGTACATATGCTTACTTAAGAAATTTTACATTTCCATATAATTTTCGAATTTACGTTTTAATATTTCTACTCCTGTTTAAAGCAATCTTTTTAAAAATATTCTCAGAGGTTTTATTTCTTCAAATAATGTCGTATAAGTCTGTTTGGGCACTTGATAAATTTCCTTCTCTTGCTTACTGCAAACTCTTATTTTCAGTTTATTTTTGACTCTTGATTAAATCAATAAAGTTATCTTTACAGAGCTTTGTTTTGGAGAAGGAAGAGTCAGAAAAAGAAAGAACTCTGCTATGTTTTAGGTCAGCTGGAAAGTATCCCCCCACACATTTGATCTCCCCAAGCAAGTGAGAGTATTTGGGGCAAGTAAGAAATTTCTGATGACATTGCTGATTAGACTATATTTTCATCTTCATTCCAACATGACTTACTCTTAACATGCAACTTGAATATTTGGTGGCGAAGGGCACAACGGAGTTAATCGTTGAGAATTACGTAGACATTCTGAGGAATCATGGTAAGAAGCATAAGGGCAAGTTCTCAAAATGTTAGACAGTTTCTTATGAATGTCTCTCCCAATATTAACTTGTGGTTAACAATGATAATATATCTTATTATGTAATATTTCCCACTTTCCTAAGGCTCTCCATATTCAATTTATTTATCTAATTAAGTGTATTTCCATATCCTAGAAAAGGACTTCCTATGAGGAAGTCGAGCTCAATATAGTCATTTGTTGATTTAATAAATATTAACTGAACCCCTGCTTTGTGTTTCCTACATTTAGGAATGGGAATGCAAAGATGAATATAATGTAGTTTTTATGTTCTAGAATCTTCTAATCTGTTGTGAAAACGAGATGCATACATTTCTATGCGCCATGATAAGCATTTTGATGAGAGAGACACAAAATGTCAAGTGCGGGGGCTCATAGATGGGGCACATGACACAAAGTCTTGAGTGGGAAGGAAAATGTTTAGAATGTCACATGAGGACAATGGGGGTACTGGGAGGTGTCTGATGAACTGAAACGATGACCCATAATGGCAGTAAAGAAGGAATACTCTGACAGCCTTTGAAGTCAGCCTTGAACTGGAAGTGAAGAAATGTTTAGGAAATTATTGCCAAATCCAGGTGAGAAAAATCTTGGCCTAGACTCTTATTGTGACACTAATGTATGAAAAAATCTCTTCGTTTCAATCAGGAAATAAAAATAGATTTAAAGATTTCTTGAATATGATTATAAATAACAGCACAAATGAATCTAAAAAGAAGACAGATGCTTGTACCTATGATTGGCATCATGGGATCACTCTCTCCCCCCTCCATACACACTGGTTCTCATTGGCTGCTGTGTTCCTCATAGCATCCTAGACAAGAAGAATCCAAAACCTGAGGTAATACAACAATTTTATTTTTCAGGATGTTCTCAAGTGTTGTTTCTATTATCCAAAATGTCATCTATCCAAGTTGAATATTAAATTGGAGAGAATACTTCTCAGCTAAAGTGTCCTGAAGATGTTCACAGAACATTCTTGAGATACCTCAGAATTATTTAGAAAATGTAAGACTGTCTAAGGGAGCTTAGTGAATTCTCTCCTTAAAAGTTCTTCTGGGTGAAGAGGAGGATGGACAACAGGCCTTTCAGACCAGTCCCTAGGACTACGGGAAGCAGTCTTTCACAGCCGGGGTGAGGAAGTGACACTGTCAGGGAAGTTTTCTGAGACTTTGAGTTTGCGCTTCTGGGGACGGTGGGTCGACTCTGAGGTCACAAGTAGCTTGCTCCTCACTGGACCTGGCAGCGTGGATCCAGGAGTTTGCGCTCCAGAATACATGACTTTGAGGCTCAACTCAAATTCAGAAGGAACACGATCTCCCTGAAGCAGAGAGGTGAGACTAAGTGAGTCCTGTTCTTCAAGTGAATTTTCAGGACGGTACGCATGCTTCATCTGATACTGAAGAACCGCCGCCCTGGAAGATACGGTTAAGGAGTCTCTTTATGAACTTGAACTTCTTCATGCACAAAGGTGAAATCAGAAGCGGTCCTTACCTTCATGAGCCTCCCAATGGTTCCACTCGCCACTTTCAGTTGGAACGATTAAAAAGGAACAGAACAGGCATCTCTCCCTTCTATTCCCCATCTGGCAAAAAAGTCAGGCTAACCCCTCAAATTAAGGGAGTGTCCCTCATTACAAAAGATTAAATAAACTAACTGGATTCAGACTGATACATAAGGACCTATATAAACAGGCCGCGTGAAGAAAATAAGGCCTGCTTTTTTCCTAATGCATATGCGGTGAAGGAAAGGAATAAGCAGTATGCCGGTATTTATTAGTAAGAGCCGTTTACATTTAATGCTGACAGAAAAAGTGTGATTAACAGACTTCCTTCCAAATATGCTGGTCTGAAAGGGTTAAAGAACTTCAGTAAGCAACTAAATTACACCAGGCCTGGCTCAATACTTGGTGCAGGAAATTACCGACATAAGACACCTTTGAAGACTCATAAGCATATACCCTTATTTTATCAATATGGAACTGAAATTCAGAAAGGCACAGGGACTGGTTCGTATCTCGTGACAAACTTCACGTATGGAAATAAGAATGAAAACCCAGTCATGAAAGAACGCCTGGTGGATCCACACTTTAATATCCACAGCAGGATTCCCAAAGACCCTGGTAATGCAGACATAATTATCTGATATTTTGCATTTCAAATACCAAGATAGATATTTAGTTTACATTTCATAGTTTTTCCAAGAAATGGAAACAGAAGTCTGGTTGTAGCTTTTCTCATTTTTGATTTGATATTTTTTGTAGCTTGGCCTGTAGTGAATTTACAATTAAAAAAAAGGAATATATATTCATAAACTATTCAGTGCTATGGCTCTCCATCACACCTTACGCTTTTATTCACATACTAACGTAATCATAATTCTCATTCTTAGGTGAGTAAGAGCTAAATGAGTTGCTTGCTTTAGGGCAAAATATCTATCGTCTTCAGGATGGTAACATCAAATGAATAGCTCATGAAAAGAAAGGTATTTTCTATTAGAATTTGTATTGATTGAGAATTCAGTTTAATGTATGAAATATCAAGTAGTTTCCACCCCTAAGTTAGATAATTAAAACACTAAAGAAAAATATCTAAAGCAGTTATGCATGTAAAAATAGTTCTATTACTTGTTAGAAAAGTAAGAGATACTCTATAAATATTTAAGTATCCTCCTATAGGTTAATACAATTAAAAATATGATCTTTAGCTCTTGAAAACCTGCTCCTTAACTAACCTTTCGAATTTGCCGAGTTTAAGTCTTGTCTTTGAGTGAATTAAAAAAGGAGCCAGACAGGTATTGGTGTGTTAGAGCCAACGTGTGCCCACGAAGCGCTGCTCTCATTATCCAGGCTGCAGACAGCTTTCATAGCCACAGCGCTTCGAAACCACTTGGTGTGTGTGTCTTCCAGTATTCGTCATGGGAAAATGAAACGGTCACGCCTCCATTTCCAGTTCCTACACCCTGGAAATCTGACCACAGTCGGGCTGCGTTTTCCGGTGGAACTTGAGGATTTTCTCTTCTCTTGATGGAGCCTGTAAGGCCCAGTCTCCCACGAGTAGCTCACTCCTTCACTGAACTGTTAGGCCTCTGTAGGGAGGACATTTCTCATCCCTAATAACAAAGGTAAAATGCTCTAATCTGCTTGCACTGCCGTAAGAAAATACCATGGTCTCGGTGCCTTAAACAACACATATATATATTTCTCACAGTTCTGGGGGCTGGGAGTCTGGTAGCAGAGTCCATCCAGCATGGAGGCGTTTTAGGGAGAAGGCACCCTGGCCGTAGACAACCACCTTCTCCCTGTGTCCTCAGGTGCCAGGAGAGGTCTGCTCTCTCCAACCCTTAGAAGGGCACCAACCCCATCAGGGCTCCACCCTGGTGACTACATCCAAATTGAATTATGTCCTAAAGGCCCTACCTTCAAACACCGCCTCCCTGGGGATAAGGGCCTCACAATATTGATCTTGGCAAGAAAACAGATCATCAGCTCATAGCATAAGACATAAAGTTGACATACTTCAAAGTCTAAATATTTTTTTCATTTAACCATTAGGCATCATTATCATTCTTGTTATATAGCAGTTTGCTGTACTGTATACTTGAAATGAATGGAGACTTCAATATTAGCCCATCTGCAATATTACAGTGTCTGTGAAATCCTTGTATCACCCATTAGGACATATTTACCTTATTATATGTGAATTTGCAAAAGACTTTTAATTTTTTTTCCTCTCTCATTTTACTTACGCTCTCAAGGTTTTCCCTGCTTGGCACTCCTATTGATTTAAAGATCTCAGCATTTGGATAAGTCTATTAGAAACAAGAAAAAACAAATATGAAGTATGCCATTTCATGAAAAATAGCTATGAAACACTCGAGTAATTTTAGCTTCCCCCTGTCCTGACAGAATGGTCTCAATGCTAATTAATGCACAGTTTGTAAGGGTTCCTTCCTTTGAAAAATACAGCTATTTCAATCATACCCAGCATATTCTTCCATATTTATAAAACACAACCCTCACCCTCCTTCTTATACTAAATTTGTTTGTAACTTTTACTTTGGTTTTAAAAATAGAAAAACTTAATCACTAATGAGAGTCATAGGAGGAATGAATACAATATTATGCTTTTATATCTTTAATTGCATATATATAAATAGCAATGGAAGTATAATAATGCAGTTAAACTAAAAGGAATATTTTTAAGACCTTTCAGGCACTCATGTTTTAATTCTGGAATAAAATCCAGTATATCCATTTTAACTAATAACTCTATAAAGCTTTTAAACAATTATTAAATATATCATGTGTTATACTGGATTGACAGAATTTGAGTATCAAAGCAACCATTCATGTTTTTAAAGAAACGGCTACCAATTCAGATATCTTCAAAAGATGTGTATATGTTATATTTATAACTGGATTATGATCATTAAAATCTAAACAAATCTATTATTTCCTTGGTGGACATAAATCTCTATCTCTAGATTTTTTTCAGAAATGTTTTAAAAATTATGTGAAGAATTTCAGAACCATTCATCAGGTCAATAAAAGTATGGATATTGAAATTAATTTTTTTCTTAAGAAACAGCAAGCTGAAGGAGACATATACATACCAGCTGCTTTGTCTATTTATATGAAAGGATATCATGATTGGAGTTAATGAAGTTGCTCATGAAAATATCTTGGAAAAAAGAAATCCCAGACAACTGCTATAATATACATGATCTAAATGTGAGACCTATGCAAGTCCAACATCAGTATCTGGAGGAAGATGAGCTGCTCAGGGGAAATAGCTTGTGAAATACTCATTTTGCCCCCATCCCCAAAGCAGTCAAACAAAGGAAAAAAGGAATCTACAGTACCTAACAATTGCTCTCTAAGAATGTCAAAAAGAAAGTTCAAAGTAACAGCAGTGAAAGAAGACATTCCTTCACAATTCACATTCACTGAGTTTAAGACAGAAGGTTTGAGAGTAAAGCAAGAGAGAGAAAGTGTAACTTTTCCACAGTTCTTTGCGTCCATTGAGCACTAATTGTATTTTTTTTTTTTTTCCTGACAGCTTTGTCAAAAGAAAAGCAGAAAACAAAACTTTCTTCACACCCTTCCTGACAGAAGGCACAAAAGGACTCCGTTGTGTGGGGAAACATGTCCAGACTCCTTCCGTCGAGGTCTGTTATTTTACCCCTTTTGACGGGATGTCAGTTCCCTGTGAAACATACTGTCCTCAGCTAAGACCCTTCTGAAAGATGACAGATGTTGCTAGGATGGTAGCAGCCTGGCCACTTTCCTGCTTCATTTTTAAAGGAAGGGGAAATAAAATAAAAAAAGAGGAGTCAGGGAAAAGAGACCAAGCCTGGCTTTCAATCGTTGGACCATTTTGCACTTGAGCAAATCTGTTTGCACATGCTCTGCTGGCCGGGCAGAAAGGACTGAGCCTTTCACATTCTGTTTGAGGTCAATCCTGATGTGATATGCAGTGGGCCTCACGCCTTTCACAGGAAGCCACTGCCTCTGATTGCCAGAACAAATTGAGGTGATTCAAAGCACCAGCAGGGCATAAGTATCGCTTCCATTCACTGGGAAGGGAGAAAGAGGCTCTGAACAGACCCACTGGGGTGGCCCACAATAAACCGTAGGATTAGATTTGATACACTGGATATTAAGGCATAGTCATATTGAAAACTAGGCCATAAGTGACATAAGAAATTACAAGATAGCTGTATAAATGACAAGAAAAAGAAGTACCCGGGCTTTTATTAAGTTACACCTAATTATCAAATGCCCTAAGATTCTGTGTCTTCCTGACACCTGAGGAATTCTCATTGTCACTTACATAACAAACTCTTTAGGGACACGTGACACATACAGAAGACTGAAGTCATTTGTAAAGAACAAGAAATCCATTAAGAAGGAAGTAATTTTAAGCAAAGTGATGGTGATGCAGTCTTCCGATTTAAGCATAGACTGACATGAGTATTTTAAACCTAACAAGATAGACTTATTCCAAATTCAAAGCATTGAAGGAATGCATGTTCAAATGATAAAAGAAGATGATTATATAAAAAAGCAGCATGCATTGATTTAACAGGCTACGATTTTTAATCAGGGTTTTTTTAAATTGTTAAATAATTTTAAATAGATGTGTTTTAAAGATCTCCTATGTACTCTGAAAATAAAATATCCCTAATCCACTCATGGAGGTAAAACAGTAGGCAAACATTGTCTAAGAATAGGTGAGTTTCTTTCTCTTCTTTGATGGAATTCGATTCCTTAACCCTGGTAGTGTGATTCTACAGTTTTCAGTTGCCAGTGTTTCTTATTTGGTTAAAGTGCACAACAATTATTCCAGGAATCCCCATCAACTCCAGATCTCCCACTGACAGGTAGTGATGTCAGTTTTAAATATTAGAACTTTAACCTCAGAATATGTTTTTATCACTTCTAGAGCTGTGATTACTGAGGATAGGTAATAATCCTTATTCATCCTCAGAGAGTTTAGTAGAGAATTTTGAAGAGCATATGCATTCAGCCAATGATGAATTCTGTGTAAATATTAATTTAAACTTTGTTGCATGATAACATCACAAAAATTTTAAAATGCAAATATATGAACTGCATTGCACATTTTTTAAACTTATTAAGCACATAGTATGCTGCTGTCCAAAGTAGTCCCAAAGAGGGACACATTATTGAACAAAAGAGTTTTTGCTTTTCCAAAGTGAATTTCATGGCTATTTAAACAGGATGGGCTCACTCATTTCTAAAAGAATGATCTAAATTCTGAGTAGTTTTTAATATTGACGTACTTTTTCCCCCATGGCCTCTATATATCGCATAGCTCTTCTCGTGATTGACAACTTATATACGCTTCGACTCACTCCTTTCCTAATATATCTCAAAAGTATTCTATGCCAAGAAATTATGTCTCTAAAGTCTAGAATTCACGTGGACTTTGGAATTTAGCTACAAGTTTTTTTTTTTTGTTTTTTTTTTTTGGATGTGTTAGATGCAAATGGAAGTGTATCGTCAAAAAATTCATGCTATTAATAAAGAAGAGGGAGGATGAGATGTCTGTTTGGGGAATTAATTACCCTGCTGATACTGGTGCTAATAAGTCCATACCAAAACAAATTCAGACTATTGATCTGTGAGAGTCAAGTCCAGAGGGTGTCCAGTGGCACAATGAAATTTATAGTGAAATGAACATCTAGGAGGTTAGTGCGTGACTGTAAATTGTCATGCAAAATAAACAAAGACATTTGGCACAAGGACAATGGACTCAATGATCTATTTTGAGAAAAATCAGAAAAATCATATACCTCTCAAACCACTGGGAAAAATATAAAATATAAATACGAAAGTATTTGCAAAATACTGGTGACCTATAGTCAGTTACACAAGACACAACAATTAAACACTCCTAGGTGGTTATTTTTTTATGCTTTTGTGCTGTTGTTTTTGTTTTCAGACTAACATTCAAGGAAGTAATAACGTTTTTAACCCGTGCAACTCTAGGCAACAGGATGTGAATGAGTGGAAATGATCCTAAAGATAATTAGACATTCATATGAGGAAGAGGAGCATTTGTGTTGGCGAGCAGGGAATGACACCAGCGATCCGTCTTCATGCTCCAGGGCAGAAACTGCTCACCAGATGGGTCAGGATGATATCCCCGCTATGGTACAGTATTGTGAAATTAAGTGTATTGGGAGGTTCATTCCTCTTAGTAAAACATCTGGTAGTGGCCACCAGATGAGATGTACCCTCTGTCTGTTCAGGATGGTGAGTCTCATTTTTTTTTTCTTACTAAAGGATTGCCTGTGTCTATTGGAGTCGGATCTTTACTGGTCCTGACTGAAGTTTCAATTCTTAAAGAATTTCCTTGAACATCCAGAGCAACAAATGGGTTATTTTTGGGAAAGAGTTTCCACTTACTGCTGAATTTTTATTTGTCCTTACTGATTAAATAACAACAACACAGGTAATGAAGAAAAAGACCAACAAAGCCTATGGAGTCAAGATGGGACTGTCCGTGCCTACTGAGCTGTATCTTCCTTGGTGGACATTTTAAAGTCGACTGACCTCATGTCCTGTTTTAAACAGAACACTACTATTTGTTTTCATAATTCCTGATGGTCCATTTTGTCCCATATTTAATAAACCGGGGCCATCTGTCATGCAGGGCAACAGAGGCGGTAGAATTGCCCTGGGCCCAGTCTGTTAAGGGGGCCAAAATGTCCTGTCTCATTTTGTCCCGTTATGAAGTATGGGCAGTCTATTTCATTCTCTCCCAAACCTCCATGGGATTGTCCCTCCATGTCTCACCATGGGACTGATAGGTGCAGTTTCCACCTCACTCGCTCATTAGGAAATAAGTACCTGCCTCTCCTCTTCTGCAGGTAGAACAGGCCATTCGGAGTAACCTGGGAGGCTACTTGGGACATATGACAGCATCATTGCTGCTGATGTTGGTGGTCTCCTCATTCAGCGTATGCTTGTCTCCCCTGAAACATCTGAAAAACAAATGTTCGACATTTTGGTTTATTATCTTTGGGTTTTCTCTATTATCATAGTTTTTCTACCTTCAATGCATCAGCACTTTTCATTTTCGGGTGTTCTGTTTCTCACAAGAATTCAGAATCTCTAACTGTAAGTAGTCTCAGTGTGATTTTTTACTTTTTGAATATAACCTTTAAAATGTATTAAATGCACATAGAGTGCATTAAATTTGAATGTAACCCACCCAGTTGTTTTCGGTCTTGCCCTTTCTCATTTGCTAATACTAGTCTGAGGTATTATCTCTTAATCTCATTACTAAACTGTCTAGGATTGGACATATGCTGAAAAGTCAGTAAGACTGGGAGGCTCTCTGTTTTGGAGAGATCGTAGTATGTATATTAGAAGCCAAAATGATGTGTATGCAAGTCCTTATTTCTTGGCTGTAATACCTATGACTTTCATCCCTGGAGTCACTTATATCAGAGCTTCCCTCTTTGGATTATATTTGTATATATAATATGTGCAACATTTTTATATATAATCCCTTTATATTTCACACAATCATAGATACTGCACTAGAAAATGACTTTAGACATGGAGTTGATTTCAAGCAACAGGAATTTGCTGTTGAGTTCAAAATATTTTCTCCATATTCACTCACCTGTGTATGTTTTTAGATTTAACTAATTCCATTTTAAGACATTTGAACTGTACTATTTGATTCCACATGATTTATAGCAACTGTCTCCTGTAAAGTGTGCTCAGATGAAACTTTTCAGCAAATGAAGTCTGCACCTAAACATCTCACTTTGCATACCAGGGGACTTCAGCAAGACTGTTCCCAGTGATAAACCACAACTAAAGATAATGAGGAGAAAAAGAGAAACCCTGTGTAAATATAACACAGCAGGAAATAGCAACTCTGATGATTGGCATTATATATATATAGCACATATTAATATTGTTATGGCACACATATAGTATATATTATATTATCTTAATAAAATACATCTTTTCTCTCTACTAAAGCCTGGGTAAGCCCGTGGTGATGCTACACAGTCAGGTATTTCTGCCTCCTCAGAAACTCAGGGCCACCAGCGAGGCTCTTTGCTACACAACTGCCCAAGTGTGTGAGCATTTGGCCAAAGTGAAATAACTTTATAAAAACAGACTATCCTGAAAACCAAGTGAATGCAAGAAAAACCCAAGTGGTGCAGAAAATCCCAAATAAAAAGTATATGCTTCTCTTTTGATTTCTATTCCCTTTCCCCAAAGAAAGTTGTTTTTTTTGTTTTTTGGGGTTTTTTTTTTTAACACTTTGACAATTTTACACACCTGAATTTCATTTCTTCTCCTTAGATGTGGTTTCCTCAGAAAAGACACAGCAAAGACAGAATAACCTCAGCCCAGCTCAGGCTGACAGGCCTGCAGGTAAAGTCTGCTTGAGCTCGGCCAAGTGCAGAAACTGCGAGGGAGCTGTTCCAGGAAAGTTGGGAGGGAGGGGTGTGAGCCTCTATGACAGAGAAGGCTGTGTCTTTGGCACTAGTTCACGTAAGAGTCACAAAAGAACTATAATGAAAACATGAAGTTCAATCTCAAGATTGGTTATAAGTATAACCTGGGTTATAAGTAGGACGACCATATACTCTGGTTTTCTTCAACCGTTCTCTTTCATGTCTGTTGTCCTATCCTGTCCTCACATTTGGGGAGTGCTCCATTTCACCCTCAAACGTGATCTGAATTATCACACGATACACTATTGTGTGTTTTATCTAAGCTGACTTTCATTCGGCCAATAGTAGCAATGATCGAAATTCAGTTCAGAAAAGCTACAATCAGTAAGATGATGGGTGTCTTAAGGGAAGACATTCTATCCCTTTTCCAAGAAGCTTCATAGGAAGGCAGACTCAAATTCATGGTTTGAGGGTTGATTCTAAGACTAGATTTCAAGATTAAACTTGATGAATTTTGATTCCAAGATTATTCGGAAGCAGGAATGGTTTCACATTAATAGCTCAAAAAGGTGATGTGCACTGGTTTGTCAATTTTTAATGAGTAAACTAATTGGAGAAGCATCTGGACACTCCCCCTGCAGGCCCACATTGGTACGCAGGTTGTTGGGTTGTTAGCTGTGTGATTTGAAAGTGTAAAGGGGCCAGGCTAAAAGAGGCACATGCAGGTCAGCCTGAGAGCTAATGATTTCTCACTTCCATTTCTGACTAACTGCTCCTTCTTACTAACACTTGACTTTTCTGGATATGTTAATCAATTCCACTCTTCCAGGCCTGTCTTACCTGGTGGGGAGCTATTTGCCTTCTCTCTGAAATGGCCTCGCCAATGTCTAATTCAATCCATCAAATGTCATAGGAGGTTTTGTCCAGTTCTGAAATGCTTCTCTCTCCACTCCTCCCTCCTGGAGTGGTGTCAGAACCCTGAGTGGGAACTTAGGATAGTAAGAAAAAGAAACAGTGTGTCCCGTCTTGCTAGAAAATTACACTAGTCACTTATTTTTATAGCACAGTAGAGTTAGACTGTCACATAGAAACAAACCTTGGTATCTGAATTGGGGGGGATGGGGGCTGAAATGGTTTTAAGAAACAGCAGCAAAAATGGAAAATATTAAATTGGGTGAAAGATCTTACAGAAAATGATTATCATTGTTTTGTGTAAGAGCCAGTGTGGATTCATAAACTTGATTTGGGGAAAGTGTATGCAGGCAAGTATCTGCTCTATTGGGAGAAACTTCACTTTATTCTTCTTCATAGTATTATAACATGTCATAGCTCGCACACATTAAGTAGTGTAAAGCAGTTGTATTTTATTGGTATTGGTAATAAGTTTAAATTCTAGTGTTTCTTGAAGACCTTTCTGTAGTTGTTAATGAGTGTATCTTTTACACAGACGCCACTATAATTCAAGTATCATTTCCTTAAATCATACTAGAAGTTTCTTTATATTTTGAATAGCTTTTTAAACCAGCCTGCACTATGCCATGAAGACAATTGATATCGACAAGCTACTACTGATTTTTGAGGAATTTATGTGCCTTTAATGTTGATAAAGAGATTTTTGAGAGGATGGTTTACTTTGGGGCATACTCAATCTGCTAGAAACCAATTATACTGTTTTCTCTCTGAATATCTCGTTCTCCAGACTGATACTTTCTCCTGGAATCACAGTCAGGAGGGGCCTTGAAATCATCTTCTACTATCTTCCCCTTCTACATCTTCCCCTTCCAGCCAGTTAGGAAATAGCTCTCCCTCTATTATCTGCCTGCCCTTGTCCCATCCTCTCCATTAGTGCCCACCTTCAGTCCTCAGTCATTTCACCACTGATCATGGAAACAGCGTTGATTAGTGCTCCCCTACCCCTTTACTTTTTTTGCACCCCCCCTTTTAAATATATTTATAGTTTTATTGTAGTGAATTGGTTTTATGAATCAAAATAAACTCATATGTTAGGTTCCCTATACCTGCAGTATCACCATTGCTCAGATACGTTTCAAATCACCCTGACCTCCTCCTCCACGAAATCACCAAGTGTTCTTCTCCACTGTCCAGTGGGCTCTGCCGCTGCCTGCTCCCTCCCTCTGTCCCATTCCCTATTGGCCACTTCAGTTCTATTGCAAATGTCTAAAGGTTAGTTTTGTTTCATCTGCTAGTTTTGTCTATTCATGTTCTACCTATGAGTGAAGTTATCTGGTATCCATCTTTCTTCTTTTGACTTGTTTCACTTAGCATCATTCCCTGTAGATCCATCCATGTTGATTCAATGACAGGAATTCATACCTTCTAAGGGCTGTGTAGTGTTCCATTGTATATATGCACCACATCTTCTTTATCCATTCGTCTGATGTTGGGCACTTAGGTAATTCCCAGTTCTTAGCTATTGTGAAAAGGGCTTCAATAAACATGGGGATCCATACATCCCTGTCTATGGGTGCTTTTTATCTTTTGGGTAGATGTCCAGAAATGGGGTGACTGAATCATATGGGATTTCCATCTTCAACTTTTTGAGGAGTCTCCATACTGTTTTCCAAAGGAGTTGCACAAATTTGCACTCCCTTTGCACTCCCACCAATGGTGCAAAAGTGTTCCCTTTACTCTACATCCTCGCCCACATTTATTGTTGACAGACTTTTGGCTAATAGTCAGTCTCTCAGGTGTAAGATGGTATCTCATTGTTGATTTGCATTTCCCTGGTAGCCTGCCAGTAAGAGCATCTTTTCATGTGCCCGGCGGCCATCCGTGTATCCTCTTTAGAAAAATATCTCTCAATTCCTTCTCCCACTTTTTGATTGGATTGCCTCTTTTTCTGTCATTGAGTTTTATGTGCATTTTGGATATTAAGTCCCTGGTAGAAATATCGAATGCAAATATCTTTGCCCCAGTTAGTAGGCTGCCTTTTTGTTTGGGTGCTGTTTTCTCTCACTGTGAAGAAGCATTTTAGTTTGATGCAGTCCCAGTGATTATTTTTGTTTTTGTCTCCCTTGACGCTGGAGTTGAGTCCCCACGGGCCTCTGTAATGCTGATGTCATGGAAGGTCTTTCCTGTGTCGTCTTCCAGTAGTTGCATGGTTTCCTGTGTTACGCTGAGGTCTCTAGTCCATTTGTGCCTGGTGTGAGACAGGGGTGTAGCTTCATTATTCTGCACGTGGCTGTCAGGTTATCCCAGCAGCATTCATGGAAGAGGCTGATTGGTTGCCCTTCTTCCGTAGACTGATGCCAGTCATTTCTAGACTACTTTGGATGATGACAATACAGCTCCTCTTCCCCCAACACGTCGGGCCCCTCATTCACAAGGGGACACGCCAGCATTCCTAAAATGGCTTTCCCGACTCTCCTTGTTCTGGCCACACCTGCCTCTGCGGAAGCGCACTTCACACTCACGTTGACTGCTTAGTATTCTCTGAACGCGGCCACACTTCCACGCTGATTAACTTTGTTCATACTGTTTGTTCTACTATATAAAAACTCCATTCAACCTTGAAGTCTCTACTCAAACGTCATGCCTTTCCTAAAACTTTCTCTGAGCCCCCTGTTAGAAATGTCTCACCTGCAAGCTGCCTGCATCAGGGCTGTTTCCTTAAACCACACCTCGGCCTTCACGCTTTCTGTCCAGGTGGCTTTGCATTTCCTGCCAACGGTGGCAAACCCCTCCGGAGACACTGACCACACGTTTCCATCAGACACGTTGTGTTTTCAGTAAATACGAGCTGAGCAGATTCTCAGAGGTGGCAACACTGACATCAGACACAGTCTGCCCAAACTGCTCCAAATATATGAAAATCAGATGACCTTCTCCCGTGACAGTGAAGAAGCTGGTCACTCAAAGATGCTTAAGGAAAGCTGGGCCCAAGGAGGCAGTGCTCATCCAGCCTGCAAAGGAGAGTCCTAGTGAATAATGTGAGTTATTTCATATCAGTTGACTCCTCCAAGACCCAGTGATTTGCTTCATAAGTACTGTTTAATACCTGAGAATGTCTTTAATATCTTGAAATAAAATCCACACACACCCACCTCTACACTTATAGTAACTCAAAAATATCAGTGCAATGTTCCAGCAGAAAAATGAGAAAAAGAAAGCAATTTGGATTAAAATCATGCATATTTCAATATGTAAATACTGGGAAGGAGGGAAAGATACAAAGCTTCCCTCGCAGATGTTCGGAAAGCCTGCACCAAGAATCACTGACTTAGATGCAGTTTGGAAGGACAGGGGAATGTTCTTTTTTGGAATCCAGAACACTGGCTGTCCAAGATGCATTCAGCAGAAAGTGACTAACAGTGAGTCAGTCTCAAAGTGGAGTGACCTCTACTTGTTTAGACTTAGGAGCAGAGGGGTGAGATCAGCATTTGAATGGAGGAAGTGTGGGTCCTGGAGTTGGGGGGAGCAGACAATTTGGGAGGATCACAGGATGTCAGAAAGCTAGTTCTTTTGCCCTAAAGAAATGACTGTGATTTTAGAGATTTTGCTTCTTTTGCTCTAAGATTACTGAGTGTCCAAAAGGAGATGGACGAAGACTTATCCTAGGAGTTCTTGATCCCTTCACTCACAACAGAAGAGTGAAAACGCTGGCTATAGCATGTTTGCTCTTTATTTCTTCAAATCTGTAGCCTATCTCTGAAGCAGTTCCGCAGAGAGCCCTCTGACTGGAGGCTATAAAATCAAGAGCAATCTTCTGCGTCCCTTTTTTTTCCTCTGATCTATTTACTCAGAACCTCCTGCCCCTGCCCCCATACTTTTTTTTCCACCTGAATGAATTAATTGCAAGGAAGACAAGCAGAACAAAGTAGCTGGCTAACACTGTTGCTGCTGGCTTTGAAGTTCAAGGTTAAAGGTAGATGCCATTATAAGAGGCAGGAAAACAGGGCCCTCTCCATCCTCCAGAGTGCCCATTGGGTTGTTCTCTTCTCAGTGTTAATTCCCTGATAAGGCTTGAAATAGAATTAAACTCCAGATCCAAAATTTTTAGAGTTGATAAGTCCATCAAATGTCATATAATTCTCTCGCATTTTACAAGTGGTGAAAATAAGTCCCCAAGAAGTTAAGTGGCAGGCAAGATCCTTCAGCTTACGAGTGTGGCGACTTGGTCTGGAAGTCAGAGCGAAGCCTGCAGCCCAGGGCTCTGTCCTCAGGGCTCCCTGCCTCACTTGTTAGGGGGCAGAGGCAGGTCTTCGGAAGGCAGCTGCACGTTCCAGTCCACCCTTAAAAGCCATCGTTATTTCCTCAAATACTATTTCTGCCCTCGTTCCCCTCCAGACACATCTATTCCAGTAACCCCTAGAACAAGGATGAGCACCCAGAGTCATCTCTCTTCTCCCTATAGAGCTCCATTCACCTCCGCCAAGCCAGCTGGGGCGACTTTATAGAAGCTGAACTTGTTTTCTGCCTTCTGCTCTGTGCTGTATTGGTGATGTGATGATTGCTAGTTTAGGTGTCCTTTCCTTCATCTGTACAGTAATAATGACTGTAACTCCCAAGGTTCTTGAAAACAAATCAAAGAGCAGTCTTACAGGATTCTGCAAACTATGGGGCTTGACCAAGTATAAAATGTCTCTGTTTCCTTCCTTCCATTCATAGGCATAATAAATGCACTCTGGAAAAGTTCCTTTAGTCTTTCAATTTCTGGGTGATCTTGGACATGTTGCATTTCTTTACTCTTCTGCTTTTCCAGTTGTTTAAAAAAAAACCAAAAACATCAACCAGTATCACAGAATTATGGGGAGTGGAACAAAGAAATATGACTATCGCAATAGAGGATCTTGCATATAGTTCAATAAATAGGGCTTGTACTATTACTACTAGTACTAGTACTCCTGCTATTACTAATCCCTAAAGCTTCATTTATTTTCCATTTTCATCTACCCATGTCTGGATACTCAGAGCCATCACCATGTTTTTAGGTGGGTCACTGTGTTCTTATTTTAGAATTTATCATCTTGACTCATGAGGTTGTTACCAAACCATCCTGTGAGATTACTTAGCAGCCAGAAGGGAGGCAGAAAAAGAATCATGCTGAAATGCTTCTTTATCCATTCAGCTGTAACAGAATAGTGGAAATACTGAATACAGCACATTTGACTGCTGAATGCAATTTTCACCAATTTTTAACACTTTTTTTATAACATGTTTAACAAAAAGAAAATATATGCATATGGAAAAGTTGAACATCTTGTTGACTCACTATGTATATCATTATTAATAAATCCTTATACCATAAAAATAATCTGAAGAAAGAATGCAAAGGGATTTTCTTCTGAAATAAGTCACCTTAATGCTGACATTCTTGAGGATATATAAATGGGAAGGAAAACTGAACCTGAAAAGAAAAAAAAAAAGGCATGTATTTGCTTTTCCTAATTGTGTACTCTAATAATCCTGTACTCTTCTCCTCATATTTAAAGGCGGAATAGTCTTGCCTCATTGACAAAATATTTTAAATTTAAATTAAATAAATCTAGACACACCACGGACATCATGCTACCTGTTGGTGGTATTATCATTTTCTGTTATTGCCACACTTGCCACAAATGTACATGAAAAAGGGAGCCTTCTCTTATATGAGCAACTAACGATTTTTTTAAAGCCATTTTCTTCGCCCACATCGACACTGTCTATATATCAGAAAACCTAAGAGTATGGTATGAAAGGTTTCACTGGGCTGGGTTTTCAGGCATTGACTCCCTTAAACAGAGAGCACTAGATAACACTATACTTCACTTGAACATAACATTTGTATAATGTACTCATTTAAATTCTTCATAGATACACATTCCTCTCCATCTAAAGAAAATCATAGGAGGCGCAAATCCTGCAAGAAATCTGAAGGTAGGAAATGGCTTATCTGTTTCTAAACACTAAAGCTTACTTACTCTTTTCCTCTTTAAACACTCCAGCTAAGGGCTAATTCCCACTCATTCTCTTTAAGTGATTATAGATACTCAATGGCCACGATTACGCCGCTGCATATGAATGTGGTGTTTGATGAATGTAACTACAATAATCACAAAGCAACAGAAGTAAGGAGAAAACGCATTAAATTATCATTTAAAACATTGCCACAATGAAGCAAAATTATAACAGACATAGAAAGACAAAATAATTCCCAACAGATAAAATCTGCTGGAGAGAAAATTTTATTATAAATAGCAGTGGTAACTTGGTGTTCTGCTTTCCCTTATATAAACCTGGGATGGTGTTTAGTCTTAGACGGTGGTGTGAGCGTGCGGGGGAGAGACATGCCTTCTGTTTACATGTATAAAGATAAATACACTTCAGGAACCCATGCAGACGAAATAGGCTGGATAACAAAAAGTGGGAATTTAACTTAGAATCTGAGTTTGAGCTTTCCAGAGTAATTCCAAAAGTGAACTTGGGAAAACTCTTAATTTCTGTCTCTTCCACTTGTCAATTAGGTGAGGGGGGTCCCTTTAGAAAATATGCACTTTTGCCCCAACGCAGCGGCTGCCTCCTAATAGCCATTGTTCCCAGGAGTAAAGAGTTCCTTGGGAGGTGAGTTTGGTGCAAGAGACACAGGACAGAGGCTGCCCCTACAGCTCATTCTTGCACAGGAGGCTGCCATTTCCACCAGTGACTCTGCCATCCGCCCTGCGCTGGGGGCAGATTCACCAGAGGCCAGCACCTTCAGGCCAACTCCAGTTATGTCATCATTCAAGAGCCAGGAAGTCAGCTCTGCATCGTTCCGGACTGTCACCAAAAGAGGAGACCTACACATACACGTAGGGTAACACCAACGACTGGCTAGAGGAAGAAGAAAGAGAAAAAGCATTGCGGTGAAAGACTCCGGATCCAGAGTTCTCCCGCTATTTGGACAATTTAACCTCTGTGTCTTTACCTTTACCACATAGTACATTTTCCCTGCTAATATATTAGTGTAAGGAGGGAAATGACAAATGTTCAGTATGATAAGTAACTGGGGAAAACGTAAAATTTCCTTAAAAATATTTCAAGAAAATATTCCATGCCTATATTCTGCAGATATAGTTTATCTATAAAAATATATCATGCTGATATTTACATCTGCAAATATTCTATATATTTTTCTCTTTTGCCTCTCACATACACACGTGTACATATTCAGAGGCCTACTTTCACGAGCAATAAAAAACAGGAAATATAAAATAGATGGGACACATTGACAAAAATCATTGTGTCAGAAATTGGAGAGTGATGTAAGAAGCCTTGTTATAAAATATTTAGCTTCATGATGAGAAACTTTTAATTGTGATGGGGATTTTTTTTCTTAATTATCTCAATTTAGAAAATTATTTATAAATTAAATGGCTTTACTATTTCTGATTTCAAATACTTAGTATAAAAGCAATGCCATCATTAAAACCGCATTAGCAAGTCAAAAAAAAGAAAATAAACTTGCTTTATAACTGTCTGGAACAGCAGTCAGAGGTCTGTAAGATGTCACATTCTTCATCAGAGTAAATGAATACAATTTCCTCACTTGGCCCTCCAAATTCTCTCAGAATGTGAATACTTACTATTGTCTCCAAATCTAACCAGATAAAGTATTGCCTTTAAATAATGCTCATATTTTTCCTTCACCTGTTAGTTCAAGTAGTTATTCATATCTTCTTTAAAGATCTATTCATCGTGCTTTTCACTCGTGACTAGGTGACTAGGTTCTAATGAGCAGGAGGGCAGTCCCCATGCCCACGTGAGTGAAGGAATGTATTCTGACAGATTAAGGAGATATACCAAAGTTTTGTGGGAAAACAGAAGAGAAGCAGCTTTCCTGAAGTAGGTATCTTTGTGATACATCCTAACACGTTTCATTCATTTTCAGGATGTAGAGAATGAAAATGACCCTCACTAGAATCTCGATCTGTTACAAATGATAAGTTCTCTTTGATAAATGTGTTTCTAGACAGATCTGTGGTGCCAAGGGGTGGCCAGACGTCTCCTGAGGCCTCTGACACTTTTTCAGGGATCTAAGGGTCCTTTCTCTATGACTCTCTCTCCTTGTGAGTTTGGATTTTCTTCATCGTCTTCAAACAAAACAGCTTATCATAGCAGATAGAATACAGAAGCAAACACGAATCTGTCTTTTACTAAGCCGGACATTATAGAAATTTGCCTGAATGTAATAGTGACATTTCAAAAATTTTTTACACAAAGATTGATGCCATCAGGAATCGGTCTCTATTGTTTTTTGTGAATTAATCAATACATATTTTTTAAATCAAGTTTTAATCTACATTATGGTAAATATCAGTAGGTATAAGACATTGAAAGCTCTTAAGGCCCTCAGCAATTGTGAGAATACAGAATGGTTCCTGCCCTCAGAAACTCATTATCTAATATAAATTATTTTAATTGGTTATTTGACTTCATATTTTTAATAATTAAAAGTTCAAAAGTACAATGTGGCATAGCCTGGTGGAGTAGAGGTTCAGCGCAGTCCACACACATGCCACGGTCCCTGGTTCAAGATACCAGGCGGGCAAAAAAACAAGATGAACAACTAAAAAAAAGTGTTTCTTCTTCCTACTTACCTGCCTCTACCCACCTTCATTCCTGCCTGCACTTTTTCTTTAAAATGAAAAGTCAGTTGCTGTATTCCCTGGTGGCCCAGTGGTTAAGTCTGTGGCCTCCAGCCTGTGTTCTCTACAGACATCTGATGGACCCAGGTTCGGTTCATGACCTTGAGCTGGGGGGGAACAGTCAAGGTGAAGAACTAAAAAAATAAATAAATAATAATAATAACTGCTATTTTTCTTCCTCTTTCTACCTGTCTACTTGCCTTCATTACAGCTTTCCTTTTAAAAAAAAGTGGGGGGGGGGCTCAAATGCAAAAAATTCAGAATTTCAGATAATATTCTTACTTGAAATATTACATTTGGTGAAATAACTTGTTATTGCTTGTAGGTATACGTCTCCAAATGAAAGATTTCTAATGTCAGTATATCTAGTTTCTGTTTACGTTATTCGCTTATTTTATATTTTGATGGATTATGTGATTTTAAATAATTTTATTGGTAAAAACTATAACAATCTTTGTTCTTATGACCAATTTAAGTATGAATTCTGAAGCATTATGTATGTTTACAGGGTTTAAATATCACCAGCATTTATTTCTCAAAACTTTATCAACAAGCAAAGGAGAAATCTGTTAACCGTTACGCAGTAATTCCCTGTCCTCTTCTCCAGTACCTAGTAACCCCTAATTTCCTTTCTGTCTCTGAATTTGCTTACATATTTCCAATGAGTGGAATCATAGACCATTTGTCCATTTATATCTCGCCTATTTCACATAGAATATAATTTCAAAATCCATCCATTTGTAGTATGTATGTTAATTTCATTAATGTCTAAGGCTGATTAATATTCCATGATGAACACAAGTTTCTTCCACTTTGGCTATTGTGAATAATTGTTTAACATGTAACTGTTTGAAACTCTTTCCAATTCTTTGCGGAATATACCTAGTAATGGAATCATTAGGTCATAGGCTAATTCTGTCTTCAGCTTTTTGAGGAGCTACCACACTGCTTTTCATAGCAGCTATAGAATTTTCATTTCCACCAACAATGTTCAAAATGTTCTTTGTCAATGTAATTTGAAAATTATATTTCAAAATGTAATTTGAATAGGATGTGTCCTGGTGTGAGCCTCACTTAGTTTGTCTTACCTGGATTCTTGGGTATTTATATTCCTATTATATTAGATGTTGAGCTTCTTGGATCTTTTGTATTGATTATCCTTCATCAGATTTGATAAGTTTTAAATCATTATTTCTTCAAATATTCTTACTGCCCTGTCTCTCTTCTCATTCTGTGACCCACACGTGTGATTTTTTTTTTTTAGTGAATTCTATTGATTCCCTTCTCATTTCCCTTTGTATGTATTTTTGAAATATTTTACTTGTGACTTCCATGGGGATTACATTTAACCTCCTAAATTTATAACATTCAGCTAAATAGATGCCAACTTAACTTCAGTAGCACACAGAATCCTTGCACCTGTACATCTTTATCATCCTGCTTCCTTTATGTTGTTTCAGTTATAGTTTTATATTATTTATTATAGGCTAGTATTATAGAATAATCATAATCTGTGTTGACACATACAGAAATGTTGAAAAACTTAAGTCATATATTTCTTGTACTGGGTACTGGGAATGGAATGTCTTATAATTTTTGTTGTCTAACTTTTACAACAGTCTCTGCAATTTGAGAAGAATCAGACATTCAGGGCTTCTTACTATGGACTAAATCTATAATGCTAATTGCCTTGTCATTTTTCATGCAATCAGGTCTTAAAACTGAATTGGTCATGAAGTGTTCTCTTCTCAGTTTATTGTCTATTAAATATAATTTCACGCCCACTTTCAATATCACCTTATTATGCAGAGACAAGTGAATTGAATTATCAAGCACCATAAAAATCTAAACATTATCAAATAATAATTTTCCATTTTAGAGAAAGTTACCTTTCATTTGCTTTTGTAGGTCATTCAATTGATAAAAGATGAAATGGAGAAGAGTGTTATTATGACACCATTGATAATTATATCACTGATTTCCTGAATGAGTATTTTATGCCTTAGTTTCTCCAGATTCAAATTAGTAATTATAATGGATAGCTATTAAAAATAGAAGAGAGCACCGTCTCTAGACTAAGATAATTCTTTTATTCTAAAGCCTTCTGATATATATTTTATATATAAAACATTTTAATGAGGTTCAAATATTATTGTACTATAATTGAGATATTAAAACATTTATAACCAGAGAGTTATGAGCTTATCTGATCTCCCTTTTGTTATATAACTCTGTTCCTTTCTGGGTTTTGACATGAAAGGCACATTCTAAAAGATTTTAATGGCTCCGATAATGTTTAAATCAGTGGGGCTCTCACGAGTTTTGTGGCCACAGAGCATTTTTCTCTCAGAGAGCGGCTTCATCTGTTAGTTCTCCTTTCCCAAGTCTACAGTTTTCCATCTTTTTTCAGTTAATCCTTTGACTGGAGGCCCAATCAGCAAAAGATTTCTACTAAAATACAGCTCAATGAATTTGGATTTGGGGTTGGGACTGTCTGTTCAGATAATCTTCTCTAAGCAACTGGTCTTGTTAGCTGTTTGTTATTTGTAGTATATGGTCCTGGTGGAAGCATAAAGGTGCGCGGTATCTGGCAGCATTAACAGACAATTAGATGAGATCTCAACTTTTGGTTGGTAAAAAATCAGCATACACATAGAAAAATGAAATTGGTATTCTAAAACCTCAGCATGTCTCCCCCCAAATCCTAAAGTGTTTGTTTTTATATAAAAGCATGGTGCGAGATATTCAGCCTTTAAAACATACTGATAGTGTTATTACTAAAATAAAATCCTAAGGGAAACTCAGTTATTCCAGACTGAGCTCCACCAGCAGAGGGTCCATGAGTGCAGACATGCACAGACATCTAGGGAGGTCAGTGCTGTCCACTGCAATGCTGAGCAGGCGGCTCACCTGGTTGGTGGACCAGGCAGGGCCATTATGTGAAGCACAGCTCTGGGGCCCGGGACCCCTGATCGCCTCAGCGACTGCAGCTTGTTTGATTGTGACCTGCCTGGCTTCTCTCGTCATTCCTGCTTGGGTGCATCTCTGCACATGTTGACTTGGTTGGCACTCCTCCATGATCTTTTATTTCCACACTCATGTTTCAGTGCTGAGTATATGAGTTACCCTAATGGATCAGAATCAAATCTGGAGCAATTCTTAAGCAAAGAGAGTTTATATGAAATATATGATTAATATTTATAAAGGAATCAGAGCGACCAGAACAAACTTCATGGTTGCTACGTCACCGGTGTTGCTGTACGTGGTGATTTTGTTACGCTTCCTGGTCTTTGTCTTTTTCAATTATAGTCGATTTGTTTGGATTTCCAGTTCTGATCCTCGAATGAAACATACTTAAATATGAAAGTTTAGTTTCCTGATCTGTTAAGATGCCCTGTGACCCTATTTCAATGTTGCTTAGTTTCTCTGAAATTCCATTTTCTCATCGATAAAGTAGGAATATTTGATCTCATTGTAGACGAGTTTACTTAATCTTTCCCTTTTCCATTTCCGTTCAGTTTGTAACATCTATAAGATGGTATGTTGAGAAGGAGCTTCTAAAAAGGGGGCATGTCTTCACTTTCTCTTCAGGCACATGCCCGAGCTGTGTGACGGAAATGAGCACTGACGTGGTACGTGTGGTAGACGGACAAATCAGTGCCATCTAGGATGGCAGTCATAGCTACAGTTGGCGCCTCAGCATATGACACACAGACAGTTCCAACATGGGCTCCAAACATAAAAGATGCCAGTTTTGAAGACAACATTAAACGGGGAGGAAGGAAAGGAGGACCTGAGGGAGGGAGACAAAGTAAAAAAAGGGAGATAAACAATTCCTAGCTCTACTTAAACTCACCAGGTACTGCCCTCCCACTCTGCCCCTGTGCAGGGAGAATGCAAAGGGCTCAAGGAAGACACCAGGGGGCAGTATGAAGCCAATGCCATTGCTGATACTACTTCACTTTGCCCCTTGGGGTAGTGAATGTGTTTTGTGTCTTGGTTCTGAAGGACAAAGCCTACATCCATCACCCTTAACCCAGTGACTGGACTCCCGCCTGGGTAGGCACTTCAGTGCCCACTGACAGTGTCTTGGTGCCTCCCTGTCTCTTCTGGGGAAAGCAACTCTGTTGCGATACAGCGTCGCTGTGTTGGCCCTCAGCCTCACCAACCAGGGCTGTCTACACTTCCCCCACCTGGGTGTGCAGATCAGACACCCCTGAGCTCTGGCCCAATCCATGCCTATCATTCTATTGTCTGAATATCAGTACACTCTGTCAGTGCATTTCTTATCAGTCCAAGTGCTGGTTTCAGGAACAGAGGAAAACAAAAAGTTTAAAATAGCACAGAACTGGGACACACCATTTAAAAATAAACTTAACAGAGGCACGCCCTGTTGGAGCAGTGGTTAATTCAGTTGGCTCCGTAGGAACAGAGGTCACATACTCCTGGGTTTGAGTCCCCAGTCCAGGGGAAAACAAAAACTGAACAACTAAATAAAAATACAATGAAATGCTTCTTCCCTTTCTGTCTTCCTGCCTGATTGCCTACTCACCTTCATTCCTGCCTGCAACTTTCCTTTAAATATAGAACAAAAGCAAAAAACAAAACACTTCAATAGAAATGAGTATTTGCCTGGATTTATTTTGTCCTGTTCAACAGTATGAGGTTCTACTATCTACTAGACACTTTGCCATCCGGATAAGTTGTCTGTTTTTATTCTTTTATTTTAAAAATGTACATATTTTAGTTAAAATAATATCATACTGCATTTCCCTATTATAATGAATCTTCTATAAGCTCATTTTAAATATTATCCTGGTGAGAATCACATTTCTGTTTTCCTTATTACAAACGATTCCTTATACTAAAATATCTGTATGTACCATTTCATATCACTTACTGTCTTGATAACATCCTAGTAGTTTATTGATTAAAAGTTCTAAATTTCAGGAAACACTTGCAAAGAACTTTTTACAAAAGTCATACTCATAAGCATATTTACCAGATGTGAAATGAAATGTCCTTATCACAGCATCTCTTACAATTTGAATAGTTTCAACAAAAAATTGTATCACTTTTAAATGTTTATTTTGTTGTGACAACATTTAGCATTAGATCGACCTTCTGGAAAAAAATATTAAGTGCTCCACACAGTGCTGTTAACTATAGACACAGAGTAGTACAGCAGAGAGCTAGGAGTCAGTCATCCCGTGTAACCAAAACACGCAGGTTGAACAGCAACTCCTTTGACCTACCCCCAAGCTGCTGGCAACCACCCATTTGCTCTGTTTCTCTGGGTTGTGGCGGGGTGGGGGGCAGGGGTGTTTCCACATATAAGTGAGATCATGCGATATTTGACCTTCTCTTTCTGACTTATTTCACTTATTATAATGTACATCAGTTTCATCTATGCCGTTACAAAGAGCAGGATACTCCCCCACCACATTTTGTGGCTGAATAATATTTCATCATCTATCTAACAGGTATGGGGGATAATCTCCTTGGCTGTGACTTGTATTTCCCTGATGATTAGTGATGTTGAGTATCTTCAGGTACCTGCACTCATCTCTTCTTTAGAGAGTATCTACTGAAGTTCTTTGCCCATATTTTAATTGGGTTACTTCTTTTTGTTTGCTTTTGCTATTCAACTGTATGATTACTTGCATATTTTAGAAATGTATACATATTTATCAGGTATATGGGCAAACGTTCTCTTACATACTGTAGGATGCTTTTCACTGCCAGTGCTTTTCTTTGTTGTACGGAAACTTTGTCATTTGATGCACTCCTGTTCACTATTTTTGCTTTTCTTGTTTGTGCTTTTAAGGTGTCATATCCAAGAAATCACTGCAGAGCCAGTAGCACAAAACTTTCCCTCTATGGTTTCTGAAGAGAATTTTATTCTTTTGGGTCTTACGTTTAAGTTTTTAATCTACTTTGCATTTACTTTGAGGTAAAGTGTGAGATAAAGGTTTATATTCATTCTTCTGCATGTGTGTAGCTGGTTTTTCCCAGCACCAATTGGGAAGTAATATGTTGTCAGCACTCAAGTCAAAGATCAGTTGTGTCTCTACGTGCGTTTATTTCTGAGCTCTCTATTGTGCTCTTTTGGTTTATTTTTGTTTTTATGTCAGTACCTTCCAGGAGCATATCTTCAAAACATTTTACTAGTCTAAATCTTTCTCAGTCACCACTTTTGGTGACATGTGTATATTAATTAAGACTGACATAATGACTGTGTACAATGTGGCACATTATCAGGGCAGCTTATTAAATTATTAAAAGTTTCCTGCACTTCAGAAGGAAGTAATGCCAAATTAGTAAATTACTGATTCTTCCACTTTTTATTTAGCCATTTGTGGACTGTATGAAATATCCATAAAACCCATGAAACTTTTATCAATACCTTAGAATTAAGAAAATTAAACAATATATTTGAATGAAACGCTGTGGCCTTCACATGTTACTTTATTCCTGAAGCTACCTTCTTTTAGCAACCATTCATGAAATTCTCTTCGCTCCTAACTAAACATTTTTCCATTTAAAAGATTGAATTTTGAAGGGGTTTAAAATTTAACTGGCGTGAAGCCAATCCAAAAAGAGATTTACTGTGAAGCAAGCAGAAAGTGTCTAGGCCAAGTTTATAATATTTAGACTAAATTTTTATAATGTAAAATGTGTATATCTATTTCTTGAATAGTCTACAAAAAAATCTCTTTTTAATACTAAACTTGTTTCCAAATACTTAGTTTTAGTATAAAATCATATTACATTTATCTATAGCGTGTCAACAATTTACATAAAATTTCATACATTATATGTAAATATTAATGTATGAGTACTGACATTTTGTAATCCAAGTGTATTGTAGCCAAATATAATTACATATATACTTTTAGATCACTTCACAAATAAATATTCATTTATTATATTAAAAATAATTAAAATTTATGAAAAACCTCTGCAAAATGTTTTTAACATTGTAGAGAGAATTGGGCATTGTCTTCTTTTAAAGTACCCTGAATCTGTAGCTATCAATATCAAAATACGTATAAATTTTTAAAAATAAAAGAATGAGGAAGAATAAAAAATATATTTCATATATTAAAATTTTCCTGTTTAATGAATGTAGTCAGTTTTAAAACTAATTCTATAATCACACTAATATGCTAGCTAAGTCATGAAAAAAATGGTTAAGAAGTAGGTCAAAGATTTTTAGCTAACCATTGTCTTACTGAGTTTCAGCTAAAACAGATGAACTGTTGTGGAAATAACACAATATTTCAGATTCCTGATTGTTGACAGGACACAATGAACTCATTGACTTCAACAAGAAGTTCTGTCAGGCCTGAACTAAAGAATAATGCATACATCACCTCCAGAGTCCTTTTAAGGATTCTCTCCATTGAAAGCCACTTGACTTTTTGAGATGACACAGTCTTTTACAGTCCCATATTCTTCCATCTAGAAAAAATTCTGTCATAGGAAATGTACTTGCTAAACAAAAACAATAATTAAACAGTTACTAAGTGAATTTTAACAAAAAAGACTAAGTTGGGTGACTAAAAAGTAAAGTGGTTAAGTATTAAAAGAAAATGATCATAAAAATCTATTTTTATTACTACGATAATGCACTATTGCAAAACTTGAATGTTCTAAGAGCACTGCACATATACATTGTGTGTACATTGTACATTAGCATGTAAATTATAATTACATGATGTTGAAATTCTTTGGAAAGACACACTTTAGAAATAAAAGCAAATGTAAGCTCCACTCTAAGAGGCTGAAGCTAGATTACTACCTAACCCCATACACAAAAATTATTTCAAAGTGGATTAGAAACATAGATTTAAAGCTGAAAACCATAAAATACATAGAATAAAACATAGGCAAAACACTTTAGGACAATGACCTAAGAGATGTTTTTTGGGAACTTGACTCGAATGGCAAGGAAAACAAAAACCAAAATAAACAAATGGAATTACATCAAACTAAAAAGTTTCTGCACAGTGGGAGAAACTCACATCAAATCAAATAGATATCCTATGCATGGGAGAAGATATCTGCACATCATATATCTGACAAGGGGTTAATATCCAAAATATGTAAAGAACTCATTAAACTCAACAACAAAAATCTAACAATGCAGTTAAAAAATGGGCAGACGATCTTAATAAACACTTCTTTAAAGAAGACGTACAAATTGTGAACAGGGACATGAAAGACGTTCTGCCTCTCTCATCACTAGAAATACATAAATCAAAACAACAATGAGATACCACCTTTTACCAATGAGAATGACTTCTATCCAAAAGAATGCAAACAAATACTGGAGAAGATGTGGAGGAAAGGGAACGCTCATACACTATTGGCAGGAGTCTAAGATGGTGCAACCATTATGGAAATCAGTATGGATATTCCTCAAAAAAAAATTGAGAAAGGAAATCCCATATGATGCAGTTCTTCCTTTACTGGATATTTATACCAACAACACAACAGTAATTCACAGAGATATGTGCATCCTTATGTTCACTGCTGTGCTCCTTACAATAGCAAAGAGCTGGAAACATCCTAAACACCCATGACAGATGCGTGGATAAAGCTGTGGTCTGTGTGCACAATGGATTACTATGCATCCACCGAAAGGTGAACTTCTGCCATTTGTGGCAACTTGGCTGGAACTGGAGGGGATTATGCTTAATGAGATAAGCCAGGAGGAGGAAGACACACTGTATCACTCATAGGATGTGTAGAGACAGTAAGCAAACAAATGAACTAAAGAAAAATAAGACTTTAAAAATCGAACTAAATCAAACAACCACAGACTTTTAGCTAAAAAATGCAAATCAAAGATTGTAGGAAAGGAAGCAGAAGGTAGGGGTGCAAGCAGGGTAGAGAGGATTAATTTTAAGATGAAGGAAAAACTGAAATGGTGGTAAATTTACTGTACTATATACAGACGTTGATTTGCCATGATATACACCTGTTTCATAGAATACAATATCCCTTCAATAAAACCAATTATAAAAATAAGAAATGTATGAAATATGGTATTAATGACCCAATAACATAGAATGGTTTTAAGCAATGATAAAATATTGACGTGAAATTGAAATATTTAATCTGTCATGTGCATATTTTGTTCTATAAGAGACAAAACCATTAGATTACAAGACATCTTATTCAGAGATTTGATGCTCTATAGATTCATCACTTACTATAAATGAAAGGCTTGTTTTCATTCTTAAATCAATTTTGTATTAAATGAGTTCTTAATCAGCTTCATTTCAAACACTAAGAAATATGCAACTATTTTGTATTTTAAAAATTACCTTTGCTTAAACTTAGTAGGCAAAGTGTAATATGTCTACCTGAATCCCTATTAAGATTCACCAGAACTTTTAGTCTAATGATTTATTTTATAACTAAAAATTCCTATAGCTACAATGAAAGTATTCAAATTGGTGATCTCTCTTTTAGTGCCATTATATAACAGACAATCAAACATTTCTTCTTTTTGCATTTTTCTACTCTTTCAACAATGCTCCACTTTGAGATCTTGCTTAGGAAAATAAATCAATAGTGTGTATACCCACACATAACATTTATGAATATTTATATTTGATTTCATAAATGACATCTTTTGAAGAGCACAGCCATCCTTTGAGAAATTTTTACAATGCTTACAAATATTTAACTGATGAGTAAAAGCAATCTTTGCCAGAGCAGATGGTCCTCCTACTTCTTATTTCTAAGGCTTTGTAGTGGGTACATTTTTTCCATTCTTTATTGTCACCACTCAGTACACCCACGTTCAGTTTGTAAAAAACAAAATTCTAATGATAATTCAGTCTTTATAAGCGTAGGGTTTATTGTGTAGCATCAATCTTCAACTTGCAATATGCTGTTTTTTTAAATTTTATTAAACACATTACAATAGGAATAATCCCATTGGCTAATGAAAATGTCAGGAGTGTGTCTATAAATATTCACTTGGTCTCAAATAATCCTGGTCCTTAGACACTTAAGAACTAAAGTATAATAATGATATGTACTATCACATATATATAATGCTTATAATGTAAAACTAATAAAATATATACAATTCAAATACAAATATCCCACTAAATAACTTAAAATAAAAGAGAAGAACTTTATAGTTATGTCATCATTTAAATTTTAAAAGTCTAGAGATATTTTATTTTTATTCTTAAGCTAGCAACTTTATAAAAAAGTTAACATTTTATTTATTTAAATTTTAGTTAAAATTTTTAATAAAGGAATTGCAATTTCTTCTATTTTTTTGAATGGACATTTATTCTTAACTTTTCATTATTACATTTCATTGTAATACTTGAACCAAACATTTTGGTGAGGCAGGGAAATCATATTTCTCGAGCTAAATGACCTAAATATGAAGATTCTTCTGTGACAGGCATTATTTTCACACCAAGGTTATACATTTGAGCACACTAGAAAGAAGAGCTATGGTAGTTATCATCACCTCAACATTAGAGGGTGTGAGTATGTGAGATTTCTATGAATAACTATTTTTTATTGTATATCCCTCAATTGATAAGGGACTCAAATATTAACTCACTTTAGCACTTAGGGCTGTTCTGATAATATTTTTAAATTAATAAATCTCTCTCCAGAACTCATTATGCTCCTTATTTTGCTATTTATTTCTGTAGTCTTTATCATTTCCTTACATACCCTATATTTATTGCAAGAATAGAATATTAGGTACAAAATGACTAGTTGATCAACTTTGGGTAAAATTCTGAGCAATGTAAACTAAAATTGTCCCTGATATTTATAGTAGCTGTGCTTCTGTTATGGGTTACATCACAATCACATATGCTCTACATCCATCAGATTAAAAGCAGATTTCACCCATCTGAATTCCACAGGGACGCTGGAAAGGCCTTGCAGGAGAGGAGCCCTTCCCAATGAGGGAACTCCTTGAACAGAGCTTACAGTTTCACTTATGTCCATTCAGTAGATGCCAGTAACACTCATTCGTCAGTCATGACAGCCAACAGCAGCCCCTATGGGTCCAGTCTCTCTTAGGGGTGGTCTGCTCATAGAGTGTCCCTGCTTGGACAGAAAAGACACTTTTCCCTCTACAACAGAAAGAATTAAAGACGAATAATATGGGTAATTTCTTAGTTAAGTGATAGACAATGGAATGTATTCTCATCTGATGAAATGTGTGAAGCAAGGTCCTGTGTGGAGAGGGAAGGAGAATTTGGAACAAGTTTGAAGAAAGTTGACAAGATATGACCAAACCACTCCACTATGTGGAAGAAGCAAGAATATAAAAATGTGTTATATGTGTGTGTGTATATATATAACATCTATATATACACATATGTACATATATATTAATATGATCACATATATGTGTAATATATACATATAATTTACTTTCGTACTCCATATAAAATCAAATTATATATATTAATATGTTTTCATGTATATAAAAATTCAAGTTTAGGGAAAAGGCCGTAATCCTTGAAACCATAGTTTCAAAGTAAAATTGAGGTTTCTCAGGGAAGGGAGGTCGAGAGTGAGACCCTGGAGTCTGCTGAACGGGAAGGAACAAAGGCAAAGGGATTAGGAGGAGGACAGAATTCCCAGTCTGAGGTCTCACTAATGAGGAAAATCGGGAAGAAAGTGACTGATGGTATAGATCACTTAAAAGAGCAGGACCCTATGACTGTAGAAGACACCTGATTTCATGGTTTCTGAGAAGTAAACAGTCTTTGTCGGCAAAAATCTCTGTCAGAACCTCCCAGCAACTTTACTGCTTATTCATCGTGGTGCCCATTGTTTGTCCCCGTTAAGTCTCACATGGACTTTTGATTCCGTTTACTTACCTTGGAATGAAGAGTTGTCTAGCACATTTGGTGTTCCTAGAAAAACAGTGTGATGACTTCCCCTGTGTTTTCTCAGGGTCCACTGGGCACCCTTCTCACATCGCACCAGCAAAGAGCTGCTGGCCTGGAGCCTTCTGTTTTCATATTCAAGCAGCCATTTGGCCGAGTGTCGCCTGGCTGGAGCCAGTGGAGTAGGGAGACATTTAAGCATAAGCCACTTTACAGTGTTGGTTTGTTTTCTAAACACAAAGCTTACCCGCCAACCTGTTTAGTAGAGAGGAGAACAGCATGGAAACCTGGAATGACTGGTTTGTATACATTAGATTGTTAATACAGTTTTCAGACGTAGGGACTATTTATGGCATTCTATTTCTACTGCAGTGAGATATATCGGTCAAAAAAAAAATGCCATCTTTTGCTGCCACTGTGCTAAAATCATTCAGAAAAGCAATTTAATCTGCAATGCGATCAGCAACAGCACACCTATGGTTATGCCCCCAAATTGCCCATGCTAGGGAAACGCGATAGAATTGATCACTTCCAGGGTGTCCTTGATCTTTAGTAAGTCTTACATTTTGTCCAGTGAGAGGTACTGGAGATAGGGGGCCGACAGGAAAGCAGACACACGATGATTCCTCAAGAATCTGCTATCTGTGCAGGAGGAAGGCAGCTTCCAAGTTTTGTGTTGGCATCCATTCTGGTCTCTTACCAGGGGAAGGCTGTGGCACGGAATCAAATCATATCCATACCATCTGCTCCAACTGGCAGCTCTCCGTCAGCTGCCAACTGTGATGTCAGTTCGGCCCCATAGGTCTTGTAGTTCCTTTCAGATCATAGTAATGTTTCACCGCACTCAGTGTTCTTCTGAGGTTTGGTGTTTCTGAGTCATCGGTGGGCTTTAAAGAAAAGTTCGTCAAAGCTCAGTACCACTTAAATACAAATGTACAGGCATACACATACCATTTGAAATGTTACCTTTTCTCTTAGGTTGCTTTTGTAGGTAGATTTATCCATTGTTGCCACCACCAAAGCCGGTACACATATAGCACTCCTTCTCCTTTCCCTCAGTTCATTATAATCTTTAAGATCGACGCGTCGAATACCCTGAGTAAAAAGACATACTTGTTGTATTGCCTGTGTGACCTCGGGCATCCTTATATTTCCTAAGTCCATCCAGTGACAATGACAAAATCCCCAGAACGCCTGAGCTTCAACGAGTCCGATAGTTCTAACTCCTAGCCTAGCTGAACCTTTGGTGGAATAGAAGATGCCATCTTTAGGAATTCATTTTTCTGATTTTTGGCTCTGCAGTTACATGCCATCCTGAGACTTTATTCAGCATCTGCTTCCTCTATATTATTTTTCTGCCTGTCCTTTAAATATTAGTGTTCTCCAAGATTCCTCCCTTGTTTCTCTTCTCCTTCTGTTTGTTCTCCCTGGGTAACCTTCATTGTTTTTATGGATTTCACTTTATTTTATTTTACAAGGATTCCCAAATTCACATCTCAACTTGGTATCTCATTAGCATCGTCACCTGAATATGTTCCAAACTGAGCTTATCCGACCCTCAAAGCTTGTTTGTCCTCTGACTCACGTTTGCAGTCACCATCAGTGAACCAGGTGCCACCCTGAGGGTCAGCTTGAACTCCTTTCCTCCCTGCTTTTCATGAAGGAAATCATGAACTCATCCTACCTTGATGTTTAAAACACTGAGTCATTCCCTTCACTTGTATTTCCAGAATCTTTTTACTTTTCAGCTAAACTACTCTAATAACATAGTCTTAGGTCTCCAACCTCTAGAAGCAGTCTCCACCATCACTTCTCTTCATGTCAAAGATTGTGAAAATAAACTTTAGTCATATTGCCACAGCAACTCAGCCCCATCAAAATGGCTCCTCCTTTGGTAAGAAGAGATTTTAGCAGATTTTCAGAAACTATACATGAAAGCTAATAAATATATAATTTGATAAATATATAATAAATAATTTGATAAATACATAATGAATGCTATTGTTGATAGAAGTATTGTTTTCATTCTGTCTACTCGAGTGTATATAATGTTGAACAATCACTAATAAAAAGCAAAAACAATAGTAAGATGAAAGAAATCCCCCAAAATAGGAAATTATAAAATAAGATGAAAAAAAAACACTAATACATCAATTAAGATAAAAAGGACTAATTCAGTCTAAGAAAAAAAAGTATAGAAATAACAATATTATATTAATAGATTGCAAAATAGTGAGGAATATATTAATAAATAACATATAAACTTCTAAAAATACTACTTTCCAGTAAATACAAACAGAACAAATTCCAGAAAGCAACTGTAAAATGAAAAAGTAATTCTTGACGCAAAATAAATGAATTAGTAAAACAAAATCATTTCATATATTTGGGGAGAATAGTCCACAATGAGGTCATGAGAAACTATTTTGAAATGATATGTCAAGCTCTAGAAAATATGTGGTTTTTATATTAGAGTACTGATAAACAACTACATTTGCCTAGTAAGATATGCAGGGAAAATACACAGGAATAATGTAATAGGCAGAATAACTGCCCGAGAAATTTTTCCATGTTCTTATACTTGGAACCTGCAATTTGTTATGCTACGTAGAAAAAGGGAATTATTGTTATAAATGCTTAGTTGATAATCACTGGGTTTTTTTTCAAAGGAAAGGTACAGACAGGAAATGCAGAGTAGAGGCAGGCAGGAAGGGAGAGGAGGAAGAAGCACTTTATTTTATTTAGTTGTTCATCTTGGTGGTTTCTGCCAGTTAGAGAACATGAACCTGAGTCCCTGGGATGTGTGTGGACCGCACCAGGCTGTCCTAGACCTGGAGGTCACCAGGGCACATCAATAATCACTGATTTTAAGGTTGGTTATATTGAGCTATCCAAGTGATACCAGTGTAATGACATTGGCCATGAAAAGTGGAAGAGGAAAGCAAAAGACTGGTCAGAATGATGTGCTGGTGGAGAAGGAGGTAGGAGAGCTGAAGGGAGAGAAAGAATGAACTCCGCTGTTTGCTTTGAATTGAAGTGAGTCCAGGAATCTGGGTAACTTCCAGAAGCTGAGTTCTGACTTCAGCCAAGGAATGGGGACCTTACTGCCAATAACTGGAAGGAAAAGGAAACAAATCGTAACCTTGCATGTCCAGAGGAAGACCCATAGCCTTGATGACATCTGGATTTTAGCCTATTGAGACCCATGTCAAACTTCTCCCCTTCAGAGATCTAAGACGATACACTTTGCTGTTTTAAGTCACTATATTTAGGTCAGAATATTTTTGGAAATTCATAATTTCACAATAGTAAATTTAAACAAATATTAATAACATGTAGGACTAGAGAAAGAATATTAATCTGAGGTGTCACTGACATGAAAATATTTTAGAAAGGTACAATTTTCAATCCCAATGTTGAGTATTAGGACTGACATCAAAGAGCAGTCCAGGGCAATGAGGTCATTACTGAATAACCAAAATCTCCCTCCCAGGACAAAGTCAACACTCAGAATAGAAGCCAGCAAATAGAATTCAAATTAAGCAGCACAGGACAAGAGACACAAAAGAAAAGAATAAATTACAACTAAATTTGGAGAAGGGGAATGAAGCTAAAAAATCTTTGAAAATGAGTTGCCATATTTTTGAACAATACAGGAAGCAAATTTGGTGGCATTTCTAGATTAATAAAGTTAAAAAATTAAAATTGAACATCTGTAAAAGGTAAAGGTTAAAATGCATGCACAGCTCTTATAAGTAAGAGCTAAGATAGAACAAGCAGCACAAATATTACCCCTTCAAATATAAAATGCATTTTAAAGACATACTCACAAAACAGATTAAAAACGACAATCCACTATTTTCAAACAAACAAAAAGGCATCTATAATTCAAGATGTAAAAGAACAAGACAAAATATTTTTTAAATTCAGGGAAATAGGGAAATAAATATAATTCAAAAAATTATTTCAGAAATAAAAAATTTAATTTGAAGGAAAACCAGAGTGAATAAAGACAACAGAAAATACCTTAATAAAAGCAGGAATCAAGAATGGAGAATTTTTTAAATAAAAAAAATAAAGATACAAGAAGGAATTGAAGGTGGTAAAGGTAAAACAGAAGTAAAGTACATTTAATATGTCCTAAGACTTCCCAAAGAAGAAGCCAAATGAGAAATCAGGATAAATACTATAAACTATAATTAAAGACAATTTTACCAAAGTGAAAAAAAATGGACTTTATTATATACCCATAAAAATTTATCAAGAATGATCAAAAGGGATAATCTACATAAAGTAACTGTACTTTATTTCATTTTTTTTAACCTTATAGAAGTAACATTGTGTAATAACTTTACATAGGTTTATAATTGACCCCCTTTACCTGATTTAAATAAATTAAAAAAAAAAATCCTTTTGATCCAGGTAAAAAAAACTTACAGAAGAATGAAATTGTCAAGTTGATAAGAATATCATTTTGTTAAAATAACAAACATATGCAGGAAAATAAAATCTATTCTAATAATTTTAGGTCTAGCCAAACTGACTATCAAGTATAGAGGCTATACTTCTTATCTACATGCAGCAACTTAGAAAATAAGGGTCCCAGAATCTTTCCCAAGAAATCTACTAAAAACTTATCTTCAGACAACAAACCAACAGGAGAGACGTCAGTCAGCACAGGGACTGACTACTGAGGGAGAGTAAATATATATATTCCAGCAGAAGGAAGCCCATATAAGGATTTTAAATGAGAAAATGCAGTGTGTGATCACTACATGCTTTGCCAACATAGGTTTAGTAAAATTATTTCTAGAGAGGGAATATGTAGCACTGTTTTCCGTAATTATGTTAGTGATAGTCTTGAAGCGGCAACTGTGAATAATGTGGAGCAAGGTAAATGAGTGACTGTGCGTCGCCCTCCATGTCTTTGAGAACCAGGACTCAGTGTTGTTACAACAAACACAGATGCAATACAGAGCGGGTTAAGTAAACACTGTAAAATCAAAGTCTCAGTGGTAAGTCAGAGGATCTGACTTTCACAGCGCTGTGGAGACAGTTAACAGAACACGGTGTTGCTGGACATTAGATGATCAGCCTATATGTATTGCTTAATTGATGCAATTGAAAGAGCCAAAGATGAAGGATTCCGAGTCTTTGAGCGCCTATTCCAATAAAAAGTTGCAGTCCCTTGACGACTTTCTATACCTGAGTCAGCGCTCAGAACAAAAACCAATGACAACATTTTCTAGAGGAAGGACGTTGGAAGAACACAGCAAATGCATTCAGGAGTGATCCATTCAGTCTTTACTCAAAGGACCTAAAGCACTTACTCAGGTCGCCCCTAGAGAAAAGGAAGTATTCACATTTGTTGAGGGTGGTCAAGTCTTGGTGCTTGGGGACACGAAGCACCACTAGGCCCTTCCATCCCCCTGTAGAGTGGAGTTGTATGAGGACGAGCTAATGAACAGAATCCTGGTCAGGATCTGGCTGACTTGTCTGCTGGGACCACAGATTTATTTGATGGTCACTTTTCGGGGCCTCTAACGCACAATTAGAATGGATACACTTGGTAACTGGCAGAACTGTCATATGAGCTTCTTGGCCTCTGGAGTAAGACCTCTTATAGGAGGAAAGACCGAGATCCCCTCCATGCCCCCCAAAACCCAAGTCAAAACAATAAATCATACTGTATCCCAGTGAGAGTACAAGATATTAGAACAATTCTTAAAAAAATAAAAGAATCTAGTCGTGTTAGTCCCAGGCACGTCCCCATAAATTCATGACTTTGGCCCCTACATAAAATAGAGGGAAATTGCTGGTAATAGTTACTTGCCACAAATATAATCAAAACAGTCCCACTTGTACCTGTTGGGCCAAATGTGGTATCTGATCTACCAGACAAACGAAAACTCCAGCATAGGGCAGGCTTTGATCTCATCCATGGATTCTTCTCCTTTCCTTCGAAATAGGATCAAAAGCAATTTGAATAGAATCTGTAAGAGGCAAGAATGCACATTTACAATTTTTCCTCAGTGCAACATCACATCGACCATCTTTTAATAATAAACTTCAAAGGGACCCCGAGACTCTGGACATTTCTGAGAACACTGGTTTATTCTATCAGTGACATCATGGGTTGTCAAGTATGGTAGGACTACACTTATGTCCTCTACAGTGTATAGCAAGTGACACAGAAATGAAAGGGTCTGTCTGTCCCATTACGTCCTTCCGGGACGTAAGCACAGGTGACCAAGGGGGCCTCCGCCACGCCTATCGGACGGGGCTTC